>OX183133.1:6853605-6951105 GCA_945261195.1 Cryptosula pallasiana
ATAATGAATGCTGTTCCAAGCAAAGAGTCTGCTCAATATCAGGATTGCACTGTCAGAAAATTATCAAAAGTGATGATTTCAATGAATAGGGGAAATCTGCATATAATGCACCCAGATTCAGCAAATGTTGCGACATGCATAATATCATGGCTTGGAATGTGAATCGATACATCGCCTTCTCCTGGGCAATAACATCTTCTCTGATGTATTGATGATAGATCTCCGGGAGGAAGTATTTTACTCTAACTGTTTTCGATTCCATACTAGAAAACAACAGATGATTGATTTTCATGTGACTTAGTATAATAAACAATGTGTGATTAGAAAACTATAATTTATCGAGTTCTCGCACTTAGTCTTAAACATTATTTTTTTACCTTGTTGCTGAGAGATTTAGTCAATTTAGTAGTAGTGGTAGTAGAAGCAGATGTTGTTCCTTCAGATGCTTGAGCTGAAATGGATGAATTTTACATGGAACAGAGCTGTTCAAATACCTAATGGTACACCGAATGATAAAGCTTTACAATTGGTGCATATTTCTGTGAAAAAAATTATTTTATTCTCGCGAAAGCATTGGTTTTCTTCGTGTGAAAAGATTGTTTATTTCACGCGGAGACTTTTATTACTCTTCACGTGAAAAAAGACTTTCATTCATCATTATTCGGGGAAAAATTTGGTTTATTTTTCATGTTTTGTTCACTTAAAAATAAATATTTTATTCCCGCGAATGCATTGGTTTTCTTCGCATGAAAAGATTGATTTATTTCACGCGGAGACTTTGACTTTTCTTCGCGTGAAAAAGACTTTTATTCATCATTATTCGCGGGAAAATTTAGTTTGTTTTTCATTTTTTATTCGCGAGAAAATAATTACTTATTCCTGCGAAAGCATTGGATTTCTTCGCGTGAAAAGATTTTTTTAGTTCACGCGGAGACGTATATTTTTTTGTGCGTGAAAAAAGAATTTTATTCATTATTATTCGCATGAAGAGTTGGCTTCATTTTTCATGTTTCACTCGTGTGAAAATAGTTATTTTATTCCCGCAAAAGCATTGGTTTTCTTCGCGTGAAAACATGGTTTTTCATTGGTTTCAGAGAAAACTGCTTTAGTCGGGTGAAAAAATAATTTATTCATCATTATTTGCAGGAAAATTTGGTTTGTTTTTCATGTTTTGTTCGGGTGAAAATGATTATTTTTTCCGCAAAAGCATTGGTTTTCTTTGCGTGAAAACATGCTTTTTCATAGATATTATAAGGAAGGTTTTCTTGAGATGGTTTTTCATAGGGTTATCCAGTGAAACTTTAGCTATTCAAGAGCCACAGTTTTCACACAAAAAGCATCCAGTTCTACAACAGCGAGCGAAGAAGCAACATCTTTTACAGCTACTAAGAGAGCAATCAGCATCAAGGTAAGAAGTACGAAATAACTATTTGACTCTAGTTGACTGAATCATCTAGTTTTTTGGTACTACAGGGTTTGTAACACATTTCGATAGCTAGACTTGTCTCTTTTTAATGTTAATTTAGAGCTATTGGAATGAAAAATAGCACAATTTTTGCGTGAATAAAATATCATTTATCGTGTGTAGGACCAACTAATGTTAAATAATTAAATATGATTACTAGATCTTGGAAAAACAGATAATTTTGTCAATGTCAAATTCTGCAATCTTGCGGAGAAACAGTTTATATACTATGAGTATAAAGCTATCTAGTAGAGATAAATTTATATCTAGGTTCAACTAGCATTAAATAATTATTTGTTATTTTGTTAACAATGAATAGTTAGAGTCAATTACTAGTGCTTGGACAAACACACAATTTTGGTTATGTCAAAGTCTGTGATCTTACAAAGAAATAGCTTAGACACTATGAGCATAAAATTATCTAGTAGAGATAAATTAACATCTAGGAGTGAACTAGAGGTTCGTTCCACAGTACAACTAGTTGAGCTTTTCAAGTAGCGGTAAATAATCACTTATCATTTTTTTAGTAATAAATAGTTAAAACAGGTTACTAGAGCTCGGACAAACAGACAGTTTTGTCAATGACACAGCCTGCATTTTTGCGAGTGAATAACTTAGACGCTGTGCGTATAAAAGTAACTAGTAAAGTTAAATTTATGTCTTGGGGCAAAAATGGAGGACAACTCCGTACTGCAACTAGTTGAGCTTCTCAACTAGCGTTAAATAATTATTTATTATTTAATTTGAAAATAAATAATTGGAGGTTTTTACTAGTATTAAATAATTATTTATTATTTTTCACCTATTTATCACTTAGAGTCCTCCTAGTAGTTGTAGTAATAATTTTTAAACAAAAGCAAAAGTTAACGCTGATTACATGTATGGTAAACATAATAACTGTAAATATATATATATATAACTAAAAGAAATATTTATGCTCAAGTCTCCTCTCTCTCTCTCTCCTCTAACCTCTCTCCTCTCTCCTCTATCTCTCCTCTTTCTCTCCTCTCTCTCTCCTCTTTCCCCTCTCTAGATATATACAAATACATCTATTTTTATATGTAGACTCGATCTCGAATGCTGATGATATGTAGTCTCAAGTGAATAAATGAAGTTAAAGTACTTTGTATTACACAAAATTTACTGTGAATTTTAATCATCTAGAGTGCGAATGCTCTCCCTTCTCCTCTCTCCTCTCTCTCTCCTTTCCCTCTCTCCTCTCTCTCTCAAGATATCATATGAGTTGGAATTACAAAAAATTATCAAAACTTAAATGCCATACATTCAAAATCTAGATGCCATATGAGTTAGAATCATGTATATAATTATGTAAAAAAGCTATCGAAACTTAAATGCCATACATTCAAAATCTATATGCCATATAAGTTCAAATTAAGTAAAAAAATAATCAAAACTCAAATGCCACTCAAATGCCACTCAAATGCCCCTCAAATGAAATACAATATTAACTTGGCGAATTCAGTCAACGCCGTAACCCGTTGCATCAACCCCGAGCACTCATCCACAAAAAAACACTTGGTAGGGAGATCTGCTCATATATTACTACTGTCAACATCAGTACCCTAAACGCCTTCATCGACAAGAGCGCCTCTCTGCTAAATACTATGACCCCCACACCAGCGAAATAGTGTTAAAAACAGCATCACCAAACTATGAAAGAAAGACCTGTTACCAATTGGATGCTTACTTTGAAATCATCACTTTTGATAGTTTCCCGATAGCACAATCCTGATCTGGAGCAGACTCTTTGCTTGGGATAGCATTCATTATACAGCTCACAGCGGATTTCTTGGTGGTAAGGTAAGAATTAATAAAAAATAGTATTTAGTAGGAGTTGAAAAATAAAAAAGCTTATAATAATTTCACATTACTGTTTAATCATCCTATACTAGTCCATAGCTTTTTATTTCAGTTCATTATGGAATCAAAAGCAGTAAAAGTAAAAGACTTCCTCCCGGAGATCTATCATCAAAACATCAGAGAAGATGTTATTGTCCAGGAGAAGGCAGTGTACCGACTCACATTCCAAGCCATGATATTATGCATTCCACCACATTTGCTGAATCTGGGTGCATTATATGGAGAGTTTTCCCCTATTCAATATAGCCCTTACTGGTGATAAGGTAAGAATTGATAAAAAATACTATTTAGTAGGAGTTAAAAAATAAAAAGCTTATAATTATTTCACAATACTGCGTTACTCCACATTACTTCACATTACTCCACATTTACTGCAGTTACTATATATCCTAATACACTTTATTATATACTTTATTACATTTACCATCAACCAAATAATGTAATACTTATTATGTAATAACAAAACTATAGCAATAATTATACCAATGTAGGCATGAATATGAACATGAATATGTACATAGTTACGCACATGTACACGAATATGCAAGTATGGAAAATGCTTAAATTTTAAAGAGAGAGAGATTTACACTATCAAGAGTTAAATGCCATAAGAGAAAAAATCATTTGCACTACTATCAAAAATTAAATGCCATAAAGTATTAACCCGCTGTTCTAATCAACGCCGTGACACATTGTATAAATCCCAGACCTAAAGACCACAAAAAAGCACTTGATAGGGAGATCTGCTCATATATTACTACTGTCGGTGAAATTTTTTTGTTGAAAACTGACTTCTCTTCAAGTTTCACGGGTATTTTTGGCATGGACAGGTCTGATTTTTTAACAACACTACACCTCAAAAGTTTTGGCGTACTACACAAAAATCGATGGCACAGTTGCATAGAGATACGCTGGAAAATGAAGAGTATCTCTTAACTGTAGGTTAAACCGTCATCTCGATTTCCAAGTGTCAGTGGTAGTTTCACGTGTAAAAACTCATACGAGTCTACAAAAATTTGTCAGCAAATTTGACAAATTTTTCTATCCCAAACAACTTGAATTGAATCTGAATCAAACAGAAGTGATGGAGAGAGTTCAATCAAAAGAATTTTTTGATTTATCGAATGTGACATCAAAATTCCTGACAAAAAAAATGATAAGCTTTCCGAAGTACCGCCAATTTTAAAAACCCTATGTTGAGCAGAGAGCACTTGAGCAATGAGATGAGAGTCTTTGCCGAAACCGAAGGATTCCTAATAACCCCTCAACACTCACTAGTAGGTTTGGAGAGAAGATATTGCTAATGGGCCCATTGTCAAAGTGGTAGTTCAAACAGGGATTAAAAATAATCAAAGCCTATAAGCTGATAGAAAACGTAGCTAAAAAGGTTTTTGAGACTTTTGGAGCATCGGTCTCAGGTGCTAAAAAATGGGAGATATGGATCCTAGTCCAGAATTGCTCCCCACTGCCAATAAGTTGACAGGAAACGCTGCTTATGAAAAAACAATCGCCGACAAGGAAAAAACATATGAATGTCAAGTTCGTAGATGGCGCCAGAAAAGCTTAATTTCGTATCAGAGGGAACAGCATTGTAAGTATGGAGGAGAAAGCAGCGGATTTCTATGAAATCACAAGCGCTAAACAATTGGTACACTCGGAATCTATTTAAAACCAATAATAAATTTAATACAGTCTTATAAAGGTTACCCTGTTAATCATTATGTTAATTATTTCAACTGACAATGAATGTTCCAGTACACTTGGGTTTCTCCTTACTACAATATGCCATGCTGAGAATGTTGCACTTTTACTACGACTTTATGGAAAAGTAAGCAACACTTGGTTTTCCTTTATCAAATTAATATTTAGCTTAAACAGTAAAAATAAATGTAAGTAATAGTCATTCTTTTTATTTATAGATACATTGGCAGAAAGGACTTCCAGCACACGAATATGGATACAAATAATGCATACATAACTTTGAGTATATCATTAGAAACATTGGTAAAAGCAGATATGAAAAGAGAGTTTTATTATGATTACAAAAATATAATGCAAATATACTGCAAAAAACATAGGGATGAGTTTTTGAGAATTGAAGCTACGGATGCAGAATAGAACACGCGTGATTGCTGTTAAAAAGTGCTAAAACATGAAAAAAAGAACACCTGGATTGTCTGAAGATGAGTTTACTGGAAACTGAATTGTTGCGCTCAACTCTGAATCCTACTTTTGTTCGGGAGAAAAGGAAACAAGTTTAGTTCCAAAAATTTAAATAAGACAAGTAAGGATTCAAACAAACACAGTTATCCGAATGTATTGAGCTCAAAAAATTCATTTGAAAATAAATTGTAGTTTTGTAATGAAAAATGGAAAGATATTAACGTACAGAGGAACATAACAAAGGCTCACATATTTTCACACTAAGAGACGAGTGTGTTCCGATGGAGTATTGACCGAACCTACCAGTGCTTAGTAAAGATAAAAACCTTTTACCTTAAACTTCAACTTTCTTACAAAAGTTACCGTATACATATTTTTATAATCATAATCATAAGTCAAATTCATAATCATATTTGCATATGATTATGGACAGGAATATGGACCTAAACATGAATGGTTATGGATATGTACATGCACAAGAACATAAATTAATCTGAATATGTATATGATCATGTACATTGGAATGTTTGAAAATTAATAGCTTAAAAGTTTTTTTGGCAATAAACTGTACCAATAACTATACAATGTTAATCAAACAATCAAACACAAGACAAATCCCCGGTATAAACAAAACATGGATTCCATGTTTACAAACTACTCAACCCCATGATCTAAATTGCCATACAAACCACAATAGAAACAACCCTGCACAATAAATACTTAGTTCAAACAAAAATATTAAAAAACATGTTATAACACCTAGTGGACCCATAAAATTACCTCTAGGTTCTAATGGTAACTGGTGACAAAAAGACACTTGGAACCAGGAGAACCTTATTGTCCTAATACTCCATGGAAGATATCCGCTCCTACATTACTACTGTCACTTATGCCACTAAGAAGTGGAAAAACGGTTTAGTCTTGTTGATTATAAATTGGTAAAAAATCATGAATTCAGGCTAATTTACTGTAGCAATTCTTGGCGTCCTGTTACTTTTCCACCAACGCCGTCACCATCCAAACTGTTGTCTGCCGGCACAAAGAGGCAGCAGCATCTCAAGGCCTAAAAAGACAGCCAAATTTTCCCCAGAGGAGACCGTGTGCCAGGATGGCACTTGCTACTAGTTTTAAAAGAGAACCCTTCACATTATTAACTGTAACGAGCCCTTGGCTCGAGCATATCCTCAGTTCTTTTGAAAAGTATAAGCACTTAATCCTATCCAGGACAAAAGGTGACAACCCAAAAATTACGTGTAATGAACTAGAGTGAACTGAACAACAGCTTTGTCTTTTTATAGACAGAGTTACAGAAAGTGACAGGAAGGGCTTGGTCTAGTTTGTCAATTATTCCAATCACGTTTAAGAAATACATGAGTTCAACACTAACATGGTGTGTAAAAACACCAGCCAATGATAGATGAATGAACATATCAAAGGATTTTTGTGCCCGGAAGTAAGGGCAGCGTCTATGGGCATTCCAGCCAGTAAAAACTTGGTACCCCTCTCTCCCATAGTTTCAAGTCATTTACGACCTTGGATTTTGGTTTATCCACTTCCGAAGATGCTAATCACTTGGAGGTGGGTCTAATAGGTCTTTAGGCTATGTTTTTGTTCTCAGGCTATGGTAGCCATCGTATTACCAGCCCAGGATAGTTACCCAGCGGGCGGCAGAAGTTAAATGTTTGTCTTTAACACATCTCTTACATGACACGAGCCCACTCGGAATGAGTACAGTAAACCGGTAATTGTCTGTTCAAAATTTCCATGTGAGCAAAGTAAGAGTAAGGTCTTACATTTTGGTATCATTCTATTCAGAATCATTTGCTGTATAATTCTAAATTATCTTTAATACATGGCCTTGGGCTAGTTTTGACTTTTACAATTTTTTATTTTTGGTTTTTGTTCCTTAGCAACCAGCAATGGCGCACAGATTTTTGGTGCATGCGGTTGCTTTTGTTTTTTAGAATTTTTTTTTTAATAGATAGATTTTCAAAAAACTAAATATAAGGATAGTGAAAGCACCATGTTTTGAGCATAGTGACCAGTTTTGGTGAAATTTCGAGCACGGTAAGTGTAGTTTCTCACTCGTTGTAATAATAATTAATAATTATTTATTATTACCAAAATCGTCATTTTTTTCATTGTAATTATTTTTCTTATTTAAGATATTTAGCACAATTTTTTCTAAAACGAAGGAAATACACATCCTAGCGCTCATATTCACCAAGTTTCATACTGATTGGACAAGTTTCGGCTGACTTATGAATTTTTTTAAATTTTCGTTATTTATAATAATTATTACCGAAAACGGACTTGTTTTCGGAGCTAATTTTTCCCATCAAAACGGTAGCGGCTGTCAAAATAAGTTTGATATTCAGAATCCCCATGGTCTTCTGATCATATACACCAGTTTCTATGAATATCAAAACAATATAAGGTTGTTAATTATTTATCAATAGTAGCCATCTTTTTTTATTATTATTACCCACAACATCATTTTGGGACAAATAATTAAAGTATTGTGCAGGATTTCACTGTGGGGGTGTGAGTTGGTAGCTCGGCCTACCTGCACAACCTCCCGAACTGTAATGGCAACTGTGTCTAGTGTGCTAGCGATACAACCCTTCCACAGGTCGACTTAGTATGCTGGAGAATGGTGGTCAACCATCTCAGTAACTAGTGAGCTGCCGGTTGCGTTAGCTGTTGTTTTGTGTGTGTGCAATGAGTTCGAACTTTGAATGGCGAACTAGTTGAACTAGGTTCGGCCAGCAGAGGTTCGGCTGTCTTTTTGTAGTGCTGTGCAGAGGTCGAACATTGAAGGCGAAGTTAGTCAAAGCTAAGTTCGGCCAGCAGAGGTTCAGACTGATCTGCCTGTATATTACTACTCGAGTAATGGTGCGCAGTGAAGTTATTTGTATGTACAAAGAAACTTCTGAGAGTGTGCAAGCTGACTCTGATTTATTTGATTAGAACATGCGTATTTATGTAAACTGTTACATAATAAAAGTGACTGACAATTAGTGAACAAAAGAGGCCACACCTGGCACAATTGATTGGCCAGCGTGTGCAAATAAAATACAAGGGGTGGTACAACAGTGATTGCATGGCTGAACTCACATGGCATGCGTATAAGTTTACATGGTTAAAATAATGATAATAAATATGCATAGAAATGTCTGCCCTAAAGCGCGGGCATAGAACTGTAACATGTGTCTAATCTGGGATATCGTATGCATAGAACGAGACATGTAGTAAACATAGAACTAGACATAGAACTAAGACAAGATGAGTATAAGTGTAAGTGTTTGTAACCGTATGTAATGTTCGGTGGGAGTGTTTGACGTCGCCGGTCCTCTACAGTATTTAACAGGGTTCCATTGGCAAAATAAAACGTAAATTTGAGAGATAACCACTGAAACGTTGTCTTGGCAGTCTTTTGTTGACTTTCAAGCATTATAAGTATTTTTTTTCTCTAGTTCACAAAAACCAATTAATAAGCCATTACAGATGTTGCGCAATGGCATTCTTGTGGTTTTGTGGTTTTTGATTGATGTTTTGAGGATTTTTTTTTTTCAAAGCCCAACCTAGGAAATAAATAATCATTTTAGAACAAAATTTTGGCACCTTTTCATTGCTGCAATTTTTTTGTGTCTAGGACAAATATTTCTCGTGTAAAATGCAAATCCATACATTGGCCTCCCCTCGGCCTAGCTTCGTGGTTACTTGCTATGTCGCAATAAGGGCCCAAAAGGGTAGGCGGGGAAAATTTTTTTGGTTTTTTCTGTGTCCATGATAATGCCCCTATAATTTTTAAGGAGAATCTTATCGTTCTTTTGGTATTTGTTTCACTGTTGTAGCTGCGTCGAGTGGGCCGCTAAAAAATAATGAAAGTAAGCGGAAAACCACGAAAACCACAGAAAGCACCCTGTAATGAATGTGTTAATAAGGTGCTGCGATAAATTTCACATCTATGTAGCAGCCAATCCGAGTAATAAACTGTCTTTTCTACCTCTTTCAGTTCCAACACATCCACATGGCTCATTTGATTAGCTAGAGCCAAGGTTTGAACCCTAAACTCAACAATTTTTTTTTCTAAATTACTATGTCAATGGTATATTTTGCAATTCATCATAATGTGTAGACAGCTGGATGATAATCACACAAACGAAGCTTCGTCATTTTACAATTTTAAGAATGATCAAGCAATGGGATGTTGAACATTTTTTTAGTGAAACATTTTCTTCAACATTGAGGAGGAAAATTTCGTATTTAAAGACACTACAACTGTGGAATGTTGAATTTTACACGTCCAGCACACCAAATGTCAAAATAACTTAAAACATTGAAAAAGAGTATCAACTTTTTTCGACTTAACACAAATCCACTTAACACAATTTGACTTAACACAATTCAACTTAACACAATTCAACTTAACACAATTCAACTTAAAACAATTCAACTTAGCACAAATCATCAAACCTAGAAAACCCTATACAGCGAGAGTAATAACAATTCTTACCAATAATTCCATTATAATATCTTTTCAGAAACTCATTTGGATTTCCAACGGAATATTGTTTTGTTGTTTTATGGAGTCTCACTGGGCTCAAATTTGTAATTGAGCCGGACTCCGTTTGCTTAAAGAATCTCTGTTTACTACGTTTTTTTTTTAAAAAACCAACACTGTCAAGCCAGTAATAGCTTGACAATGGTACCCAATTGTATATATTACAGTCTTAACTACTTCAATGCTATTAATAAAAGAAAATGCGCAGCATATTGTGAGATATTTGTATGATAGCCTATTATTTCAGTGGTAACAATTTGGTATGGCAATTTTGCTTTTATTTTTGGTGCGCGCGTTATAGTGCCTTAGCATTTAGGAAGTTCAACTTTTTAATCAAATGATGTACAGCTGTTCAAAACCCAAAAAAACGCTTATATTGTCAAAAAACTGGTTTAAAAAAAGTGGCAGAGTATTTTTTGATGAAAATGTAAGTACGCTATTTATAGGACAGTAGTTTTAATTTCTTTGGGTGATAGAAAGTATGGGGAAATTTTTTTTTAATCGACCATGTATTTACCTCAGGATTGAAAGTTGATCCATTCAAGTTTTAAAGTTACTTTTTTTAAATGAATGAAAGGTTACACTAGTTGATACAAAAATCTTGGTTCCATGAATATTGTTTCAGCACAATTGAAGCAGAAATTTACTGGGATATCCCGCCAAGGTTCAGAGAAGAAAAAGAAGAAGTTCTACACCACATTTGGAAAAGCTGTTTGGATTACCTATGTTTACCGGAGGCACCAAAACCTATTAAGCACGATACGTGTTGGACTCTTAATCACCTTGAACTAATGATGATTGTTTTTACTCAGTTTTTTGTGGATCAGAAATCATGGCTGAAACAAAGAAAACTACCACATACTAGGTAAGTTCTTCTTTTATTTAACATGAGCTGACCATCATTGCTTAGCAGCAATTGTACCAGGCTTTACTGTTACTTTCAGCTCAAGCTCTACTGCTTACAAAAAATGCTCTTCACCATTTATATAGAGCTTTGATGCGTTGTGGGAGCAGCTAATAATATTGTGGGAGATTTGTGTAACATCAGTGACCCCAGCCCCTTCTTTCCCCCTCAACCCCCCCCCCTACCCTGCACCCTTGCCACCCCAGAAGAGTGTAATAGAACCCATTCCCCTTGCACAGCTTAGGTGTTTGTATGGATGCTTCTAGATCAAGCTGTGCAACTACTAACTTATAATGCATGCCCAGCCACCCACTACACTGATGAGTCATTCGGAGATTCACTAGGTCATATATGGCCACCATTCGGGGGATTAGCCGGGCATATATGGCCGCCAAAGGATAAGCCTGAGTGAACAAGGAATCTAAACAGCCTAATGGAGCTATACAAGAAGAGGAGTAGCAAAATAGGAACCAAGCTTACAGAGGAGGAGCCTAGGAGCTAACAAGACAGTCAACTAAAGTAGTGCATGCATTTATGTCTTAATTATTATTATTATTTGTTAGTGACTTGTAAGAAACTATTGTATTGGTTTACCCTAATAAGGGAGTGTGCCTTCCTGGTCTCTCCTATAAAAGGAATTGTTGGAGATCAGGAGGGCAGAAGTTATTGTGGGTTATTGTGGAGTCGTTATGTATGACTTGCAGTAATCATTGTATCTTGGTAAATAGAATGTTGATAATAAAGTATCATTATTAACAAGGAACACTCTTGTCGTTTGTCTGGACATTATTAGCATAATCAAGGAGTACGTGGAAGCCGTTGTGTCGGTGGTGTAAATCAAGATAGAAAAACACTACATCGGTGGCAGCAGTGGGATCTGTGAACGAGAGAGACACAACGGATAGGAAGAGAAGAAGGTAGGAAGAGAAGAAGTTAGAGAGAGAAGAAGGTAGGAAGAACTAGGAGCTATACCAAGCCTGTATCTCTTGCATACCACCTTCCCCCTCTTCAGAAGCTACTCTGTGTCAGTATCCCTCTGTATACTACCTACCCCGAAGTCACACCGAGCCTGTATAGCCATATACTACCTACCCCGAAGCTACACCGAGCCTGTATAGCCATATACTACCTACCCCGAAGCTATACCGAGCCTGTATACCCTGTATACCACCTCCCCCCCTCCCCAGAAGTCACACCGAGCCTGTATAGCCATATACTACCTACCCCGAAGCTATACCGAGCCTGTATACCCTGTATACCACCTTCCCCCCCCTCCCCAGAAGTCACACCGAGCCTGTATAGCCACATACTACCTACCCCGAAGCTATACCGAGCCTGTATAGCCATATACTACCTACCCCGAAGCTATACCGAGCCTGTATAGCCATATACTACCTACCCCGAAGCTATACCGAGCCTGTATACCCTGTATACCAGCTTACTCTTGCCAAAAACAGTCACTCAACCCCCCTTAGCTTGCCATTGTATCTAACATGGCCACCCAAAGAGCTAGGAGTGCCGGTAGAAACCCTGTCGGAGCACAACCTACCGTAGCGCTGGAGCAACTCACCGAAGCTCTGCAGATGTTGGTACAGCCTCCCCGAGGACCAATACAGACACCCTTCAAAGCCCCAAAATACGACGGGACGGGAGACATCGAGTATTTTGTCACTCGGTTCCTCGAGGTCGCAGATGCCAATGACTGGGGCCAAGCTACAGCCCTGATGCATCTCCGAGCAGCACTGAAGGACGAGGCACTAGAATGTGGACGCCCCCCTCACGTAGAAGGAATCTTCGCCGCTCTCCGAGCCCGTTTCGGACTCACCCCAAAGGAAGCGCAGGCCAAGTTAATTGTGTTGCGTCGTTCTGCCCAAGCCTCACTACAACAACACGCCAATGAAGTGGAGAAATTAGTTCGTGTGGCATACGATGACCTACCCCCCCGAAGAGTCGACCGAATGGTGCTAGAGACTTTCGCCAGCACTATTGGTAATGCCTATCTACAACGGCACCTGCTGGCAGTCCAACCACACACGATTGAGGAAGCTATTAGAGCTGGAAACCAGTTCCTGCAAGTCAAAGTTGAATTCGAAAACAGGCCCTCCAGAGTGAGAATAGTGGAAGAGGAGGAAGAATACTCACCCCCACCCAGTGACCGGCCCTCCCCAACCTTCCCCCCTAACCAAGTCCAACAGGCGGCCACCCTACCAGAAGACACCCTCAGTGCCTTGATGAAGAACTTACAGACGTTGGCCGAAGCAGTTAAGCTCCAGTCCAATGCATTGCAACAATTACAACAACAAGTCAACCCACCCCTTGCCCCCTCCCTCCCCCACCCTTTCCCTACATCCGCCCCCCTCCAGTGTTGGGGATGTGGCACTATCGGCCATTTACAAAGAAGCTGCCCGGTCAAACCTTGGCCATCTACTCCGCCCCCCCTAACCAGCAGTCAAAAAACGGGCGCCGCCCGCAGTAGGGAAACCGACCCCTCACTGCCCCCGGGCACCCCGGCGTTATCAAAGAAAGTTGACTTAGACGAGTTTCCACCCCTTGCTCCAGCTAAAGACCACCCCCTAACCTTCCCCTGGTCCCTACTACCATCATTCCTCCAACAAAACTTGATTATAGCTACAGCCACTGTGTGAAGAAACCCCCCAAGCCAAATCCCCCTTTTTTCAGTGACCCCGGCACTACCCCGGCTCGGGATCCAGCTACCCCGGCTCGGGATAGATGGACCACCCTCAAAAGAACCTCACACCACCCCCACGGAGTAGATCTGGCGTTAGAACGCAAAAAAGTATTAACCGAAAGGCCAATTACCACTTCTCCAACTAGTAATAGTCAAGTAATAGTATCCCCCCTATCGTCTCGAGTTACCCCACCCCAGGTTGCCCCCCCTACCTCCCCACCTAACAAACGACACTGTCATCATGTTACATCTGTTGTAGAGACAAAGAGTACACTGTCAGACCTACCCAGCATATCAGTACGGTTGATACGAACGGTCCCTGTTGCCCCCCCCCTCTTCCCTTACGTTAAAAGACGAGCCTACAGTCACCTTTGGAGCTGATGGTAGGAGAAACCCTGCCCGTTGGAGAATGTTGAAATGGATAAGTCAACCTACTGAGGACAAGGTCCAGCGCCTGCTGCGGCGATCCAGTCACCTGACCTGTGCTAAATGTGAATACCGGAGCCGCAATACCCGGCAGCTAGCCGTACACATTAACCAACATTACATAAAGCATTTCTGCCGATGCCGCTTTACAAGTGAGAGCAGAGATACGGTTTATGGACATCAAAGTAGATTGGATAATGATGGAGAGCCTGAACACGTAGGTAAAACAGGGATGATCTATGCGGTAGACAGGCAGTCCTACGAGCGCTTCTGTGAATTTACACAATGGAACGACCCCCCCAAATTTGAGCAGTGTGTGCCCACGCAAACGGGTACAACTCTTACTTCACCAGCCAAAGTCCCCAAACGTGACCATTCACCTAGTGACACTCAATCCTCCAACAAGCGTCTTTCTAACCCCATCCCCAGCTTGATGTCTGTCCGTTTAACTAATTACCGTATACCAAAGAAGTCAGCCCCTGCCACCACCCTCCCCCCTGTCTCCCCACCTACTCCACCCCGTGAGACTTCTCCCCTTGCTCAGGCACCCCCCCCCCACAGACACCCCCCCCCGTACCCCCAGCCGACTGGAGACTTTCTAGTCAAGAGAGAGAGTGCAGCCATAGTCTTAGATCAACTAGTCGCAGACCTGGAGGCTGACCTACGAGCGCTTCGCCAGGCACTGCTAAAGCCCCACACCTTGCCAGCCACAAAAAGAGATATAAAGATGGAGTACGAAGCCGCAGAACTTGAAGCTGCCTCCCTCCGCAGTTTGGCTACAGAGGTCCGAGGCAACCTGTTTGCCAGTGTACAATAGGCTGTATTGTATTAACTGTATTCCTTTCAATCAAATATATATTATTCCCGTTGAGGTACACCACAAATCTTTATTGTTGATTCATTAATTAGAGACGGTGTCCCTAATGGAGCGGAGTATGTGGGAGATTTGTGTAACATCAGTGACCCCAGCCCCTTCCTTCCCCCTCAACCCCCCCCCTACCCTGCACCCTTGCCACCCCAGAAGAGTGTAATAGAACCCATTCCCCTTGCACAGCTTAGGTGTTTGTATGGATGCTTCTAGATCAAGCTGTGCAACTACTAACTTATAATGCATGCCCAGCCACCCACTACACTGATGAATCATTCGGAGATTCACTCGGTCATATATGGCCACCATTCGGAGATTAGCCGGGCATATATGGCCGCCAAAGGATAAGCCTGAGTGAACAAGGAATCTAAACAGCCTAATGGAGCTATACAAGAAGAGGAGTAGCAAAATAGGAACCAAGCTTACAGAGGAGGAGCCTAGGAGCTAACAAGACAGTCAACTAAAGTAGTGCATGCATTTATGTCTTAATTATTATTATTTGTTAGTGACTTGTAAGAAACTATTGTATTGGTTTACCCTAATAAGGGAGTGTGCCTTCCTGGTCTCTCCTATAAAAGGAATTGTTGGAGATCAGGAGGGCAGAAGTTATTGTGGGTTATTGTGGAGTCGTTATGTATGACTTGCAGTAATCATTGTATCTTGCTAAATAGAATGTTAATAATAAAGTATCATTATTAACAAGGAACACTCTTGTCGTTTGTCTGGACATTATTAGCATAATCAAGGAGTACATGGAAGCCGTTGTGTCGGTGGTGTAAATCAAGATAGAAAAACACTACAATATAA
This sequence comes from Cryptosula pallasiana, assembly GCA_945261195.1. Taxonomy (NCBI): domain Eukaryota; kingdom Metazoa; phylum Bryozoa; class Gymnolaemata; order Cheilostomatida; family Cryptosulidae; genus Cryptosula; species Cryptosula pallasiana. The sequence continues at coordinate 6,869,376 of OX183133.1, forward strand.
TGGTTTAGAAGCCCTTCTCATTCCACCCTTTGTGCTGCTCCCTTATTCCTGTGATTGAGATCCCTTGGGTGTTATTTTGCATCATACCCAGTATTTGCACATTAAAAGCTATATGACCGATATCGATCCCGTAAATATTGCCTATACCAGCCCAGTATCCAACCAAGCAGAGGGTTATATGACGTGAGAAATCTATGCCAGTAGTAAGATAGGAGCAAATCGCCAGTGAAACACAGACATAGACCATGTTGTTTAGACAGGCTTGTAACGTAATGTTTGTGTATATGGTTGTGTTGGTATTTTAAGGTGTATGAGTTGTTGATATTATGCAATATATTTTAGCATAGTTTAAAAAGCATACCGGTCTATTCATACCGTGTTTATTGACTTGTTCAATGGTTGGTGTTCTTCAGTGTTAAGAACGATTGATATTTTGGTCAGATCTGACAGATACTATTTATCATGTCGATTGAAAGACTAGTGCAAATTGCTGTTCAATATTTTATTTTAATTATGGTTGTTGTTTTTGAACAGGCCTCTCAGAAACCTACTTCTGCTAATCAAAAAATAGTTTTTTTCATGAAAATTATTTGATTCGCGAAGAGGTTTTTTGCCCACTTTATATCCCTGTTGACATGTTCCATGGTGAACATCCATTGTGGAACAAGTTCTTTGGACTCTTAATGACAACACTAATGGTAATCTTACTTTTTATTGTCTTCAGACACTCAAAACTCAAAAACAAAACACTCACACTTTTCACACCAACGGCATCAGAGATGATTGCATTCAGCTCATTGTTAGTTGAACGATTGCCTATTGTGCACATCAAGTGAAAACTTCGACTCTTATGTAACCGAACATATCAAATGTGATGAGTGATAGTTGAGTTCACATAATGGTCAATCTTTAAACGGCTTTTTTCCCTGCTATGTAATTCTCTTTGTGGCTTTTTTCATTCCCAACATTCATCTCTCCCTATTTTTCCTGTATTTTACTTGAATGCTAGACAACGATTTTTTTGATGACTTTCAGTTTTTAAAAGTTCAAAAAACGTTTTGCAGTATGAATATTCTGCAATACAAATATTTGGAGGGGTCGATTATTGTGCGAGTCTTTTCATTTCCATCGGCATGTCGGAAAAAATCCCGTCCCTTTCAATAGCTTCTCCAACACATTATTCCATGTTGTCAGTGTAGAAGAATTCGTTCGAGATTAAGTATAGTACTACCAATAACAATAAGAATATGCAAACTATCTCCAATGTGTTTATCAACTTTTATTTTTTTCACTTGATGGTACTCTCGTCATTTTCGACGTAGTCAAGTGCCTTAGTTGATTTGGAGACATTTAATGCCTATATCAAAGAGTTCATCGAAATTAAATGTGACATACCTTGCAGCTTTGTACTATTTGCTGTACCATGGCAGCCATTTTGGGCTGGTAGTGTCTATCTGGTTTATGGTTCCGGTTTGGAAGATTATACCACGCAAGGCATAACCATTTCTTGGTGATAAAGCTGGATGACTATCATATCATCTCCCCAGATTTGCATGGTTTTTTCCAGGGGTGTAATATATAAATTTTGGCGTTTTAATCTTCAAACACAATCTCGGAGGAAAAGAAAAACGCCCCTCTTTCATTTTACAACCCCATGGAAAATATAACAGTGAACGCTATGAAACGAAAGTGAGAAGCTTTGTTGGAAACGTCACGTGAACCCGATGTGTCAAAGTAAAAAATGGGAAAAAACGTTCAAAACATGCATAGCTAATTAAGCGATGTTGAGAAAATTGAAAACAGTCATCAACATATGGATAATCGGTCTCCTGCGAAGAAACCAGTGCAACAACCTAAATCACCACTTGTTGATAGGACGATTATTGATGAAAAGCCAGACTATTTCCACTAACTAATTTTTGTCCCTGGTTAATGCTAATGATTAAATATTGATAAAAAAAGTTTCTGACAACTGGTCTATGGATGTTGGAAAAGTTGATGATGAGAGTAGGACAGATCGTTTAATTGAGTTTGAGAAAAAATATCCAGTATGAGACGAAGTAAAGGAGAGAGAGCAATCAGTGTCGAGAATGTTCGACCACTTGAGCAAACGCTGGAAGTACGATTCCGATTAGGGCATGATCAAAATCGGAAGTAGACGGTTGAATCCTAATATTTCAAAAACTTTGTTGCAAAATTTTCAAACAAATATGAGCCCAGTAAAATCGGGAACAAAAGGCTACAACGAATTTAAAAGTATGCTATCAGATCAACGAATCGTAACTGTTAGGAGATCATTACGACATACACAACAGGGGGCATTCTACGGGGGTGACGCATGTGTCCCATTACCACCCTTTGCACTAAGCAAAAGAAATTAGGGGAGTTAGGTGCTCTTGTAAGTTTCTCCATCATTTTAGAGTAATAATTTTCCAACCTCCCATCAAAGAGATTAATTAGCCTGTGAACCAATATTTCATTGTTATAAACTCATTGGTGATGCAATCATGGACCATTCTCTGGAACACAATCCATGTAAACAAACAAAGGACCAGCGGTGTAAATTTTTGCAATGGTTCTCTACTATCACGTTACAGAGAATGCAACGCGACTTCCTCAGTTTAATATTTTTTTTTAATTATTACTGTAATAATAAAGCGATAGATACCGTCAATGGTCATTTAGCAGTAGGAAGGAATGCAGAATCATTGGGGGTGATAATACTACTCCTAGTATAATGTCAAAAATAATTAATATAATATATTAATGTTATGTTTATTATTATTAATAATATATCATATTGTACAGGAACATGCAATGTGGTAAGTGGTAGCTGTTCACCTGTTCACCTGAATTTAGGCATAGTAGTGAGTATCTTAGCAGGCACAAGGTCGGCAGTCTAGACTAGTCAATCAAGATTCGCAGCGTTGCAAGCTCGTGAGCTATACACAGTGAGGATTTGTTACAACTGCCACACTTTCCAATGATTTATTGGCCAAAAGAATAGCTGTGAGGGGTCGAACTAACAGGTTGAACAATCGTTCCAGTATCATATGCCCGTAGGTCGTATGCAGTGTGAGTCGATTCGACTGAGCACTTTCTACTGACTATGATTCGCGCTGCTAGCCAACTTGTCCAAGTAGCCGCTTTGTTTGTTATCTGTTATGTGCAAGTAGTTACTTGTGCTGTGCTTTGTTTACTATCTGTTACTTGCATGTAGTTACTTGTGCTGTGCTTTGTTTACTATCTGTTCCTTGCATGTAGTTACTTGTGCCGTGTAGAGAGAGATTCATCAAGCTTGTGAGAGTCAGGTTAACTCTGATTTTATTATCAAGTGCACAAATATTTATACAATATAATATACAAAAAGTAGAGTACAAGCATCCATAGTACAAAGGAATAGGCTACGCCTATCTGGCCTGATTGGCCCATAGAACTTAAAGAGGGTGGTCCATAGTCACGGCTGATTTCACAGTGCCACATGTACATGTTTACAGAAAATAACGAATGCTATGGTAAATAATAAAATGATGGTAAATGATTGCTTAGCTATATACATCGTTGTTATGTTGGTCGACTGAAACTGTTATTGTTGGTCGATCGTTTCCTCAACAATATCATCCGTAAAAATTATCATTTATTGATTATTATTTATATAATCTATTCTAAAAAAATACTTTTGTAATAATAAGTAATAATAGTAAATGACAATACTTATGAATAATAAATAAAAATATTTACTGCTATGGAATGTCCAGTTTTTTTGAAAAACCCAAAACTTTTTCTTCAAAGTTTAATGTACTTTTTGGCACCCAAGCTGTTATAATATTATTATCATTTTTCATATATGAAGAAGTAGATTGGTACAGGTTTGTCTTGCTAAACCAATAATTATTTTTAATTTTTTTATAACCATTTTATTATTAACTTACAGGTACAGCCTGAACTTTTAGAGTACGTTTCCAGGCATCTCAGAAGTCATGTTTTCCAAATTTTCCGCTAACGCGGGGCTGTTGCAGAGGAGGGGTGCCCATGCTCCACACCTCCTCCCACCCACTTAATCGAGACCCCTCTTGAAAAATCCAGGTGACACCCATGAATTAGAAGGCTAAAGAAGTTAGCAGGTGATATCTCCTAATCTTTTTTTTTCATCGAGTATGTCTTCAAGCTAGTGTAATGAAGAAAAGAACCAACCACAGCACAGGAAACCCATCACAACTACAGGGCTTTTTCACTGCTTCTAACATTCGAGTCATCCAGCCGAAATAGTACTACTGAAGAAGCCATGTGATCCAAAACAACATGATTTCTGGCTATTGTGTCAAACTATAGTAATCTAATACTAACCATTGGATTCTAATTATTTTGATCTACACATACAAGTTTCCTTCTCTTTCCCTCTTTGCTCAGAGACACAGTAGAAAATGAGTTTGTTGACTCTGTCACCACATACACTCAAAGACATTGTGAAGATTTGCCTCATTGGAGTTACCTCACACAAGAGCTGCGGATTTACTACAACTACTGGAGTAGTGAGCAGACTAACTCAACAGAGCTGAGTGACATTTATAAATACTGCTGCGCTTCAAGTCTCTATCCCAATATCGAATTCCCCTCTAAACTGCTCATAACCATTCCCATGACTAGCGCCACTACTGAAAGGGCTATTTCAACCCTGAAGTACATCACAACAAAATTGAGATATGCCATGGGCCAAACTTCACTGAGTGCATAAAATCATAAAGACCTAGTCAAAAAGCTTAATGTTGAGAACGTTGTAGATAAGTTCATAGGAATGCATCCTAGAAGGCTTCTTTTTTCAGACCCTATATCAGAGTAAAGCAGTTACCGTCATATATCTTCTGATGCATTAGTGGGTTCATACACCAGCTCATCATCTGTGCAGTGTTTTCTCAGATGCCCGTATATTGATGTCGATCTATGAGTAAATATAAGATCAGTCCTGTCTGTTGGTAATACATTTATATGAAACTTTTCATTGTACAAATTCACATAGAATTTCACTTACAATACATTTACATTGAACTGCACATGGTATACATTTATAAGCAGCTTGAATTTTACTAAATTAATTAGTCTGCTCAACACATATCTACAAATATTTTGGACAAGATTGCATTTTCATTGATACAGAGGTTTAAACACGCAGTGTCTCCGAACTGTTTTTTACAATTTACTATTTTCATCGGAGCTACTGACAGAGAATACAATTTAATCTATTAGTTGAAAATCTGTCTCAAGTTTTATCTAAAAGGAAATTGAAGTTCATTGTATTCAACATCATTGAAACATGAGCAACGGTATATTATTGTGCACACATGAGCGACGGTATATTATTGTGCACACTCAAGTGATTTTACACCCCCCCCCCCTTTGGCAAAATCGTAGAATGGCCCCTGCACAAGGGAAGATATTTGGCCATTGTGGGAACTCGAAAATGGTCAACAGTGAGTTAAGAGAGTTGCACTATAACCCTGAATTCCACATGTCTCTGGGATGAGATAGAGCTTAACTGCAAGGTCATAGAAAATGTGAGTGAGTGAAAAATAATTGGCGTAAGGCTAAATGGAGAGGATGCTTACACGCTGCACAAAAAAATTGCCGACTAAATTTAGGCTTACCCACTGACACACCATTGCAGCTGGACTAGGAGAGTAGCTTCAAGTCGTTTTGATGAGGGTTAGATCTTGATATAGAGAAAACAATGACACTGCATTTTTACTAACAGCTGTCGATTTTCTATTCAGAAAAAGGTTTGGAGGTTCCACTCATCTCCAAAGCAAGTCACATGGCAGCCACAGGTTTGAGAATGATACTAGATGAAAAAAACAACGCTTTACAATCGAATAAAATTACAGAGTTTGACAATGATCATGCCGACAACATGCTGGTTTCAAGAAAGATCAAGCAGTTTACAACCAAAAATGAGTCGAAAAAAGCTGTGATGGTGGAGCACTGAAACAAAACTTTAAAAGAGAAGATTTACCAACCTCTGAAGTACTAAGATGATGAAAGATACATTGAGGTTTTACTTCAGATGATTAGCACACACAATGAAACTATTCACATTGCTATAGGTATGAGACTGAACAATGTAGAGTTTCAAAACAAAGAACTCGTGTAGAATTCAATATAAGAAAGCAGTGATCACAGCATGAATAAAGAACCAAAGTTCAAACTTGGAGATTGTGTGAGAACTAGCAAAGCGAGAGGAGCTTTTGAGAGAGGTTGCAATTAACATCCCTATAACCATTGAGATGCTTGCCCACGAAAAATCTATTGTATACAAGGTCGTATACAAGGTCAAAGATGTGGCTGATGAAATTATCGAGGGAACCATTTATAAAAAAGAAATAATTGCAAAAGGTGAAAAGGCCAACCAATTATAGAATCAAAAAGATATTGGGGAGAGAAGTGCAAAAATGTAACAGGTTGGGACATGGAGAAAAGTTAAAAAAGTGGGTGGATGAATAGCTTATAAGGAATGAATGATCGCTGTCTCCGTCATATGGCGACAAAGTTTGATAATATTAACCTTTCCCTTGAGCTACCATGGCTAAAGCTTTCCTGATCACCGCAACTGCCATTTTGCAGTGAAACTGTATGAAGATATTTGGTCATCATCGTAGCTAGATGGGGATAGTTCTGCTACATATATTGTGTTCATATAGATAGAAAACCCTGAGTAAGGGTAAAACACATCTGGAAGAGACGACTGCCTCTGGGGAAAAGCCAAAAGTTATTCATCTTAATCAGCAAAAGGAGACACGATAGTGTAAAAGAATTAAAGAAAAAATAATGCGTGAAATGAGTTTGGACACAAAGTTGGCCATCTCCTACAACAAAGTAACCAACATCAGTTTACTGACCAATATTGATCCTGATGCGACGATGAGACATTCCAAAGACTTAGCCTACATCCTTGGATTTGAACCCGGTGGGAAAACTACATACCCTCGAGGTAAATACAACAATGTCACTCCACCCGATATAAATTACGGTCTAACTTCTTTATACATAACTTGTGACATTGTAGACAATAGGAGGGTAGGCGATATGAATGTGCCTTTGCTAAAAGTAGTGCAAGTGCAAGGGAAAAATAATTCTGTCTTGTGTTTAAAATTTAAATACCCGCACTACATCCACACGACATCGCTGAATAATGATCTCATCCAAGTGATTATAACGAGCCACTACAGTGAATAAATATCATTTGATGGTGAAAGGGTCATGCGGACGAATCACTTAGGAGAAAAGAAGTCACAATGAGTTTGGTACAATACAACTCTAAACACTTGAAGTTTTTTTTCGAGGAGTACTAAAAATGCAAGCTGAGAATAAAATTGCAGTGTAGAGCGGACAACGAGTAATGCCTGGTATGAGTGGCAATGGTTTGGTAGTAATAACCATCCTCAAATCGGCAACGCTTTTCTGAAAACAGTGCGATCAGTCTGGTGAAGAGAATGGTTTCTGTAGGTAGCAATGTAACTCGGGGTGTCATAGACAGTCACAGTTTTGCATCTTCGACAACGAAGAGGGGTTTGGAGGAACTCTACGAACTTGGAAGGGATGTGCTTAGCGCAGTGCATCCTGACAGTGTTAAGAAGAAAGGGAAATCCGTTCCGAGAAAAAGAAAGACTTCAGGCATACGTGGTATCTTTGTATTTCAGCGACCGAAGGATCTACAAATACTGCAGAGACTGACATCTGACTTCATTAAGGAAAACTGCTTCAAGCAACATCACTCACAAAGATGATTGCTGGTCTAACTGGTACCGTGTGTAAGATGTTGGGAAGTTCTCCCTATGAACATAAATCCTGAACCAGATGTGTTCATAACAAAGCCTATAAATTTTTGGTAGCAAGATTCGAATAGCTCATCATCAGACCCGACAGGTTGAATCTTTACGGCCGGATCAAGTTGACCTTGGCAAGTAGTAACAACAATGTTTACAACTCTTTTCTGCAAATCGAAGCCACATTTGCGCAAGAGGATGGAAGTGATATTACGGTTAGCTACAACAACGCAGTTGTGTGGATGGTAGACTCACTCCATTCGATGTTGAAGGAGATGAAATTGCCTATAAAAGGTAACATTGTCGTACACGCCAAAAAATTATTGATTGCTCTCCTACTTTCCACAACCATTCAAAATTAGCGTGAGTGCAGAGAAGTACCAGGGAAATTTAGAGGGCTGGGTATACAGCGAGTTGAGGAATAGGGACACAGTGAAACACAGTGCTGCGGAGAAAAAAAGGAGAGGATCATTAATAAAGGGTTGAAAAGCGTTAACATTAGTAGTAATATATGAGCATATCTCCCTACCAAGTGTTTTTTTGTGGATTAGACCTTGGGGTTGAGACAATGGGTTACGACGTTGGATGAATTCGCCGAGTTTATATTGTATTTTACTTGAGGGGTACTTGAGTGGCATTTGAATGGCATTTAAGTGGCATTTGAGTTTTGATTATTTTTTTACTTGATTTGAACTCATATGACATCTAGATTTTGAATGTATGGCATTCAAGTTTTGATAACTTTTTACATAACTCGAACTCATATGGTATCTTGAGAGAGAGGGGAGAGGAGAGAGGAGAGAGGAGAGATGGGAGATGAGAGAGGAGAGAGATTTTTTAGTTTTCTATACATTCATGTATATATGGTTAGTTATGTACATATTTATGGTTATATTCATATCTACATAGAGAGAGGAGATATATCTACATTGAACAAATATATTGATCAAAAATGAAAATTATATGATTATATACCTGATTACATAATAAGTAGGGAAAATCTTCTGGAGAGAGGGGAGAGGAGAGATGAGAGAGGAGAGAAGAGAGAGGAGAGAGAGGAGAGATTTTTTTTAGTTTTTTATACATTTATGTATATATGGATAATTATGTACATATTTATGGATATATTTACATTTACATCATTGAATAATATACATTTATTACATAATAAGTATATTAAATGCTATAAAATATGTTGGAAAATTACCAAATTAGACCTCTAGATGGTTAAAATCTACAGTATTTGGGAAATAACTGCAAGAGAGGAGAGAGGAGTATTTGGTAGAGGAGAGAGTATGTTGAGAGAGAGGAGAGATAAAAAGAGGAGAGAGGAGAGAGGAGATATATCTACATTGAATAAATACAGTGATTAAAAATGAAACAATATGTGAATATATACATTTATTGTGTAATAAGTAGGGAAAATCTCATACAATATAGCTAGAGTCAGTAAATATTAAATAATACAAACTTAGGAAGGAATACTTCTGTTCTATGTACTTTTGATTCCATAATGAACTAAAATAAAAAGTTATGTATTAGTATAGAATGGTTAAACAGAAATTTAAAACAACTACAAACTGTTACTAAATAGTATTTTTTTATTAATTATTACCTTATCATCAAAAATTGACTGTTAATCGGATGTTTTTGTAGCTTTTCGTGTCTTACGTTGTTGAGTCCTTACCCTTCTAGCTTGTCTTTGAGCGGACTGTCGCTGCATGTTTCTTCTTTTTAGAGCAAGTTCTTTACGAGCACACTCGATAGAAATTGGTGTGTTTACCTGTTGTAGTTGATATTGTCGTTGTTGTAATACATAATGTAATCTCTGAATATCTGACGTAACATCATTCCCTAAGAGCTTTAATGTTAGAAAAGATTCAGTTCGAAAACTATTTAGCTGCTCTATCAAGTCTTTCTGTATGAATTTACAATTGTTTGAGATAATTCGCACTCTCTCTTCAATTTTCTTATTGCATATGTTTTGTAGAAGTATCAAGTCCTCTTGAGTCAAAGATTTAGGCTGAGTTTCTGATTCTGTGTTGTTAACTATTTCCATTTTTTGTCATTGAATCTGAAAAAAAACAAAAAAAAACAGATGATTAATTTTGTTCAGTTGTTTTAGTATAATAAATAATATATGAGTAAAAACTGTAATTTATTAAGTTTTTACCTTGATGCTCTTCTAATAGCTGTAGTAGATGTTGCTTCTCTGATAGCTGTTGTAGAACTGGATGCTTTCTGTGTGAAAACTATGACTCTTATATAGCTAAAGTTGTACTGATTAAACCCTATGAACACCATCTCGTGTCAATCTCTATGAATCAACATTTGTTCACGCGAAGGAAAGTCAATGCTTTCGCGGGAATAAATAAATAATTTTCACGCGAACACAAACCAATGCTTTCGCGGGAATAAATAAACTATTTTCACGCGAATGGAAACCGTTGCTTTCGCGGGAATAAATAATTTATTTTCACGCGAATAGAAACCAATGCTTTCGCGGGAATAAAGAATTTATTTTCACGCGAATAGAAACCAATTCTTTCGCGGGAATAAATAATTTATTTTCACGCGAATAGAAACCAATGCTTTCGCGGGAATAAATGATTTAATTTCCCGCGAATGGAAACCGTTGCTTTCGCGGGAATAAATAATTTATTTTCACGCGAATAGAAACCAATGCTTTCGCGGGAATAAATGATCTTATTTCCCGCGGATGAAAGTCAATGTTGTCGCGGGAATAAATACTTTATTTTCACGCGAATGGAAACCGTTGCTTTCGCGGGAATAAATACTTTATTTTCCCGCGAAAGCATTGGTTTCTATTCGCGTGAAAATAAAGTATTTATTCCCGCGAAAGCAACGGTTTGTATTCGCGTGAAAATAAAGTATTTATTCCCGCGAAAGCAACGGTTTCCATTCGCGTGAAAATAAAGTATTTATTCCCGCGACAACATTGACTTTCATCCGCGGGAAATAAAATCCTTTATTCCCGCGAAAACATTGGTTTCTATTCGTGTGAAAATAAAATATTTATTCCCGCGAAAGCAACGGTTTCCATTCGCGGGAAATTAAATCATTTATTCCCGCGAAGGCAACGGTTTGCATTCGTGTGAAAATAAAGTACTTATTCCCGCGAAAGAATTGGTTTCTATTCGTGTGAAAATAAATTATTTATTCCCGCGAAAGCATTGGTTTCTATTCGCGTGAAAATAAAATATTTATTCCCGCGAAAGCAACGGTTTCCATTCGCGCGAAAATTATTTATTTATTCCCGCGAAAGCATTGGTTTGTATTCGCGTGAAAATAATTCATTTATTCCCGCGAAAGCATTGGTTTCTATTCGCGTGAAAATAAAATATTTATTCCCGCGAAAGCAACGGTTTCCATTCGCATGAACATTGTTTAGTTATTCCCGCGAAAGCATTGGTTTGTATTCGCGTGAAAATAATTCATTTATTCCCGCGAAACAATTGACTTTCCTTCGCGTGAACAAATGTTGATTCATAGAGATTGACACGAGATGGTGTTCATAGGGTTTAATCAGTACAACTTTAGCTATATAAGAGCCATCGTTTTCACACAGAAAGCATCCAGTTCTACAGCGACTAACAGAGGAGCAACATCTACTACAGCTATTAGGAGAGCAACAAGGTAAGAAGCACTAAAATAATTATTTGTTTTTAATTAATTGAAACATCTAGGTTTTTGAATCTTAGTTTTTAAAAACAATCTTTTAATAAAACAATAGTTTCAGTATATTTACATCATTAAACTAAGTTCTTTTACTTTTTGCAGGTATGATGACATCACACTCCAAAGCACTTCCTAAGCTCCATATTGAACCAATCACAGCTACCAACAACACTAACGCTATTTCCACTACAACCATCATTTCCACCACCAACGGCATTCACATTGATGATAGAAGATCCAATCCTAACACCTTTAATGATACATCTTCTCGCTCAAACACCAATGCTCATGCTGATATAGCAATGAACCGTCATGTAGTTTCAGCTGACTCTCCTTTGAGTCCCACACCGGACTACACATATCTGCATGAGAACAGTGAAGTCAAACGAACGGAGGATATCAAAAAACCGACAGTGACATTATCTCAAGCTTCAATTTCCTTTTTATTCAGCAACAGCAAGAATAATACCGTAAACAAACTTAGAGAGTTTGAATTGCTCGAGATGGCTGGAATAATGACAGGAGCTATGCAGAAAGGAATGTTGGAAATCGGAAATTTTGTGAGTTTGTTGGATTTACCAATTCCTACGATATTGGAGGTTTTCGATGTTAATTACGTTGAAGATTATGGTATATTGGACTATGAATATGTTTTAAAAAACAATCATCGAATTCGAGTCAAGTCACTGATTGACAAAGAACTTACGGTGGAGCTACAGGAACTTGATTCCAGCTCTTCACAAATCCTAGTGTACATGGGAAAGCTAGAAGAAAATCAACCCGATCTACGTATTGTAGGAGATAACCATCGTCATCAAGGGCTAAAACAACGAGTTATAGCCAAAATCTTGAGAAAAAAATCATTGAAGCAGTTGCAAGCATACTTTGATATCATCACTTTCGATAATATTCCTGTCAACACTCTTCTGACATTCACTAGACTTTCAGTTTGGAAAAATTTGAAGTCGAAGCAGCGAAAACGAAAACAAGATACATCGCCTTTACGTATCACTCACACTGTCACTTACAGATACATGATGAATGACGGATCTTTGATGACTGGGAAGATTGTTATCCCTCCTGAGAACGTTTTGAAGATCAAAAATCATGAATGTGGTATGATCCACTATAAAAGTACGATGACAACTGAAAGCGGCACAAAGAAACACATTCTCACGATTCTGAGTGTTGAAGAAGCTTTGATGCTTCTATCTACTTCAAGTGAAAAAGAAGGAATAGCTTTCAGACTTTCTCTATTTGATGATGCTGAGCTGATGAAAAGTTATGATGATGATGTTGCTGCTGATGATGCTGCTGATGATGATGATGACGATGATAACATCGATGCTTATACCGATGAAGAAGATGATAATATGACGGATGATGACTCTAAGAACAACAAATTTGAGGAAAAAGATGAAGTTGCCGACAATGATAGTGAGAAAAGCAATGAAGATGTTGACAATCACATTTCAAGCGAAGCTAGCAGGATTTCAATATCGGAAATTTAATTAAGGTATGTTAATCTTCACTAGTAATAAGTAACTACTAATAGACGTATTTTTTACCATAGTATAATGTAGTTGTTATAACGACATCTATGTATGCTTTTAGATAGAATACGTGTACAAGTGAATGACCGTCGACTCGCCAAAATCTATCAGCAACAACTCATGAACATTAAATTACATATTATTTGTATTGTGCAATAATTTGTATATATTTAGTGTAATAAAGTATTTTATTCATATTTAACATTAGTTATTTAGCCAATTTGTAAAACTTTCGGGGCTACAACTCTAAAATGTTACAAAAATTTCAATGTTCCGACACAAAAATAAATATTTCAAGTTATCGTCTCATTTTTCAAAAATGTTAAGACAACTCCCATTTATAATTTCTAAACTTCGTTTTTGAAAAAATATGTAAAAGTTGTCGGCACATTGTGTCAAAATGATAAGACAACTCCGCTTTTGCACAAAAAAATTGTGAAAAATGTTTTATAATTTGTTTGAGAAACCAAAACAGTAGAAGACTTTTTACAACACAACCGCAAGCATTATACTTTAGGTTTTACAGTTTTGTGAATTGGGTGTTGATAGTTTGTCACGATATGACATAATAATTAAGTAATTATAGTCTTTTTCATAACAATGCTATAGATTCAGTAATACAGATGTGAAATTTACTGTTTCGTCACTTGAATGCAGTATGAAGGTAGTTGATGTAATATTTATTTTGTAATATTATGCAAAGTAATACAGTAAGAATGAAGCATATGGAGTTCTCAACCACAAAACAAATAAAAATAATGCATTAGGGTAAACTAATGACAGAACAATTTTACATGAAGTGTATACATGTGAATAAAGTATTCATAAAAACACAGACTATTGTCTGTATATATAATATATATAGAGAGTATTTATAAAAAACAGCCTATTAACTATATATTTTGTGGTAAGAAATTGTAAAATAGGATAGTTGCATAAAGTCTATGGTAAACTAATGACAGAACATTTTTTACATGAAATGTATTCATAAAAACACAGACTATTGTCTGTATATATAATATATATATAGAGAGAGTATTTATAAAAAAAACATCCTATTCACTATATATTTTGTGGTAAGAAATTATAAAATAGGGTAGTTGCATAAGACCTATTCCAGAGCCATGATAATATTAAAAAATATAGTGAAATAAAAATTTTAAAACTCACCTAAGAGTGCAGTTAGTACAAGAACTTCTTCTTGAGAAAAGTCTGAGTTTTTCTGCATTTTTCGTCTAATAGACGCTAATTTCAATTTAACACAATCATTAAAACCCTTTTTTTTCAGTCCATCTTTTATATTCAAAATTAATTTAAGTGAAGTTAAATCAATTTTCTTATCATCAATCTTTTGGCTTTCTTTTAAATCTACTTGGGTTTGAGGTTTAACTGTTATAGTATTAGATTCTAAAACACTGGTTTTTGGACTGCACTGTGAACTAGCAACAGAAATTAAGTCATTATTACTTTCTTCAGTTTCTGAAAGATCAGAATCTGAAGATATAAGCGCTCTCATTTTTTTACACTGGTTTTTAATCAAAAGTTTTCGATCTTCAGCAGCAGGTTTTTTAGCTATCGCCAACCATTTACTCCCTAATTCAAAATCTAGAACAATGTTTTCAGAAAAATAACCTTCTATTGGATAGAGATACACTAACGCAAAGTTTTTCGGAAAAGTAATATCCATAAGTAATTCAGAATATTTTCTATTAATAAATAAAACAAAATTATTGTAACTAGCAATATCAACAATAAAAAACATTTTAGTTTTTAAAATACAACTATGTTGCTGAAGATCTCTCAAAGTTGTATGCGATTTTCCACATAAACAATAATAAATAAACAAGTGAGCACAAAAATGTCTTGAAAGAACTCGGCCAGGCTCATGCAATCCCCCTAATTTAAACTTCTTACCACAAAATATACAAGAGACGTTGTTTTTGTTTCCTTCCAGTGCTTCACTCAACATCTTTGTGCCATATGCGATCAACAGCAATGAGAGCACTGAAAGGAAATACCTAGGGCTTTTGTTATCAATATCTACAAACAAAATAAACAAATTCTCATCATATATAGATAACTTTCTTAAGCATGCTATATGTATATATATAAAGATAATGTATGTCACTTACACTTAAAACACTCTCTATCTTCTTTTATATTCCCGTCTAAAAGACTTAATTCTCTATACTCCCTTAATTCAGGATTCTCTGCTTGAACTAAAATAGAAAATACGAATGTAGTTATGCTATTTTTTTGAAAAAATTCGAAAAATTTTTTATAAATTGAATGAGTATATAGTAAGTAATATTTTCATCATACTTACATTCAAATGTGTTCCGTTCATAGCACAGGAAGTTTTCGTCCTTCCCAACACATTGCTTGCTACCTATGAAACGTGAAGATGCTTTTTCTACAAAAAAATAACATAGTAAATGTAAAGTCATTATTATTGTACCTACAGACAAATTTACATTTTTCATAAAACAGAAAAACTTACTCATAGCAATATGTGTGCTAACTTCGCTCTTTTCCGTCTTCTCTTCATCTTCAAAACACTCCTCCAACCACCTTAGTGTTTCATCATCGGTAGAACTTAATAAAACAATAAAATCAAGATTGTAGTTATTTAAAAACTCTATATAATACAGTTGAATATTGAATAATAAAGTTTCAATAATATACTTACATAGCACTGAAATCTATTTCGTCTATATTTAATTCTAATCCAACATTTGAGGATGTAGACCTACAAGTAATATATATATATATATATATACATTTGTATAAATTTATAAATGTAACTGCAACAAAATTGTAAAAGATAGTATAAATAACTTACTCATTTGTTGTAGGGATATTGCTAGCCATTGTTGTTTTGCAGAGTAATACTTAATATGAATTATAAATGAAAACTGATACTGTTTAAAAAAAAATAGTTTCTCTTATATACAAAACATTGAAGTCATTTATCAAGATTAATTTGTAGACTGATTTTCTGATTATTACTATGATAAATGATATTGTTTTTTAAAAAAGTGGAAGACAATTAGGAAGTTGGTTAAAAAAAATAGGAAGATAGAGATTAAATAGTTTAATAAGCTTAACCACCACAAACACTCCTGTAAACTGTCTTTCCATCTAGCTAAAATTTTTGAATGTAGAGCGTTGGATAAACAAATTTTACAACCTCTTTTAAATATAACTAGCTAGGATGAAACTTACATTTCATTTGAATGACACCTCACATCCTTCAAACATATTTTTATAGCAACAATTTTCATATAGACACATCAACAGCAAATCAATGATGCAGTGTAGTTCCATCTTTATATCATCAGACAGTAAATTAATATGTGAGAGCTTCAATTATAGTTTACACCATTAAGTATGAGTTCGGAATGTAATAAAATACTTTACAGGTACTGATAGCATTTAATAACTAGTTTAATTGCAGTTTATTGATATACTCTACTATAACACACACTACCACAAACAATCATATAGACACATCATCAGCAAAACAATGATGTAGTGTAGCTCCATCTTTATATCATCAGACAGTAAATTAAAATGTGAGAGCTCCAATTATAGTTTACAACATTAAGTATGAGTTAGGAATGTAATAAACACTTTAAAGATATCTGATAGCATTTAAATATGTATATGTAACATATAACTCTTGATTTATTAGACAAAACAGCTTCCTAAAAATAGAAAATATACTATGTATGTTGATACATTATTATTTCACACAAAAAACAATGAGATATTTTAAAAAAAGTAACAGTCTAACTAATAAAACAAGTGGATAAAGTCATGCTTTGCTCATGTTTTTTAGATGATAGCGGAGATAGCTAGGATTAAAAGTAAAACCACAAATCCGTTTTGGTGGAAGGCTGTATGAAACAATAAAAAACAGGAGATAGATGCAATCAAGTTCTCTTCCTTTTTAGGTTGAATTCGACCTATAATTCCGTCATCTATGGATGTTTGTTGTTTTTGTTTTAAATAGAAATAGCATGATAATAAATAGTGCTTAGGTGTAACTAATGACTTTTCTCGAGCGACACACTTGATATTAAAAAGATCAAAACATATAGGATTAAGCGAGATGATGATTAATGTCTTTTCTGGAATGAGTTTATTAGTAAAATGACACTTGCGGGACACTTGCGCCATATTATAATTAATTACTTTTTAAAAATGATGTGTTAACATTACGTCAACTGAAATAATACCTAAAACGTCTCGCATAAATTTTGATCTGACTGAAAATGGACTGAAAACCTTCAAGGTGCGTAAAAATTATCGTAACTCGCTATAGCGGATATTCTAAGAAATATTTATTTTCTCGTTGGTAACTTGACGTAAAATATTTTGTAACGGATGTCACATGATCTCAATCGTTTTTTTTCAACTTAAACACTTAGTTACTCGTAAACATTTGATACTCGCTTGATTTCTTTGATAACAGTAATATCCCAATTGTGTTTATCGTAAATATTTCAAAAACGGATATTGCGCGTTTCAGTTGGTTTTTCCTGCTAAATTGCTTAGTTACTCGTAAACATTTGAAAATTGTTTGATTTTTTCGCTGATAAAACATGTTGCAAGTATCTTTTACCAAATATTACCGTGATTTTCAATCAGTTTTTCTTACTAGATTACTTAATTACTCACCAACATCCATAATTGTTTTTATTAATCATTGTTGCAAAGCAATGCTGTATTTAAATAATATTACTACGTTTCCAACCAATTTCCTTACTGAATTACTTAATTACTCGCTAGTATTTCATAATTTCTTTCACTAATAATTACAAATAATATTGTAAATAAATAATTTACCAGGGATATTTATGCTCAAGTCTCCTCTCTCTCCTCTAAACACTCTCTCTAGATATATACAAACACAGTTATTTTTATTGTACCTTGCGCAAAAACACCCCCTAAAACTTGTTTTTAGGCTGAGTCTTATGGGTTATTTTAGGGGGAGTTTCAGTCCTGGGAGTAGATACTAAATTGACACAAATTTTTTTCATATGAATTTAAAACTTAACTAATGTAGTTTTTTTACCAAACATCAGTACATCAAAAACATTATTGTAAAGGTATATTATATAGGAAGATTTTCCATACTTATTATGTAATAAATGTATATAATCATATAATGATTAATTTTTGATCAATATATTTATTCAATGTAGATATATCTCTTCTCTCCTCTCTCCTCTCTTTCTTCCTCTCTCCTCTCTCTCTCTCCCTCTCTCCTCTCTCTCTTTCTTTATCTCAAGATACCATATGTATGTATACATTGATTATCATTACAAGTTGTAGTGCTTTGTATTACTTAGTATTTACTGACTCTAGCTATATTATATAGGGTGATTTTCCCTACTTATTATGTAATCAATGTATATAATCATAAAATGTTTCATTTTTGATCAATATAGTTATTCAATGTAGATAAAACTCCTCTCTCCTTTCTCTCTCCTCTCTCCTCTCTGTCTTCTCTCTCCTCTCTCTCAAGATACCATATGAGTTCAAATTATGTGAAAAAAGTATCAAAACTTAAATGCCATACATTCAAAATCTAGATGCCATATGAGTTCAAATCAAGTAAAAAAACAATCAAAACTCAAATGCCACTTAAATGCCATTCAAACGCCACTCAAGTACCCCTCAAGTAAAATACAATAAAAACTCGGCGAATTCATCCAACGTCGTAACCCATTGCCTCAACCCCAAGGCCAGAACCACAAAAAAACACTTGGTAGGGAGATCTGCTCATATATTACTACTAACATTTTTGGGAAAACTCCACCCCCGTTTTCCAACGGAGAAAAGTTATAATTCGCGGTCTGAATAAGCAACTGATGTTACAGCGGGCTTCCAGCAAACTATCTTTGTTTGCCACCGATGAGACACCAACTTGAAGAGTGAAGATCAGAATCAAAAGGTTTGAATGGCAACTTTGCAAGCTCCAGATAAATGCCATAATACAAAACTCTCAACTCAGTTAGACGTTGGAATGACACAACTACATTTATCTGATTGAGCGAAAGCAATTAATGTTGTATGAATTCGCAACGAAGTGGGACAGGTTGACATATCATTGGAAGAAGAGAAAAAACCAAAACCCAAACAGGTCTATCTAGGTTTCAACGATCACAACACTTTAAGTGAACGCTTTCATCAAGAACCGATTTAGGACGCCACCTGCCAATGTCAAGAACATCGTATTGGGAGTCCACAATTGTCCCTTTGGAAGGAGATACGAGCCAAACTATGCCAAAGAACTTATTTGACAGGAATATCGTTAATTGCCAAACATTGGAAGATTTTTGTTCAATGCTGAAAGTATAGGTAATACGATACAAAAAAATATCTAAACGGCACTACAATTTACGGAATTGACATGACAGGTGATTTTGCCAAAGAAGGTTTTCGCTCGATGAAAAATGTCACGATGTGTGCAGGGACTCAATTTAGCACCAACACAGCTGAAGTTTTTTCCCTGGTTGCCTGCTTTGTAAAGGATGGTGCAATGGAAATGGGTAGCATTCTTCCATCAGCTGTCGCAGGTGATGTAGTGCTCTAAACAATAAACAAGAAATTAACACCATTCAGATTCGATCGACATTATCTTTCGATGATATCTGCCAAGCCGAGGGTGTCCAAGCCAGGGCTAGAGATCATTTTTCGACGCAAATTTGCACTTTTCCAATTGGTGCTTCGTAATCAACACCCATTTTGTCCCATTAACCCTGAAAGCACTAGTTGGCTGTGTACACTGATGACTTTGGCGTGGATCTTTTTGACTCATTTGGACTGCCTGTAACTTTTTAATGAGACATAAACGAGTTGCTTAAAAGACAGAAAATAAGATTCCACATGGATTAATGAGACAGAAGTGCACAAACCTCTTGTCAACCGTATGGGGCTATTTCTGTGAGTATTTTGGTTCACCGAGAAGCAGAGGATGAAGCACAGATGAACTTGCAAAAAACATGCGAGATCACTCGGTACGATACTTTAACCTAGAGACTCATCCTAACTTAGATTTTGCATGAGACAGTGCGCTAGAATGAATAGATTCAATGTAGTGTTTACTGTGAGGTTATATTGTGTTATTTAGAGAATATAAAATGCACGTTTTCCTGTACACATGCGCAGATATGCTAAGAGAATAAATCTGAGTAGAATTAGAGATAAAAGTTATATTACTTGAACCTAGGGCCATCTATACAATAATGGCCAACACACAAGTACAATTGTTAAATGGATGACACGTACAAGGAACCACTCTCCTAAGTAAATTGGTAAAGTCACTTCTTATAGCCAAAATTTATTGTATTTAACAAACAAAACCATTGTAAAACATAACCTAATGTATTACTTGTCATGATAACTATGAAACTAATGTGTAATGTCCATTGCACTGTTGACCTCAGCTCTCACAAAGCACAAAAAAGAGTCTTTCTTTCACTCGGGAATCAATCTTTGTTAGATAACTAGTAAGACCGACATACATTGTTGTAGGATTTAATTTAGAAATTTATTTTGATATGGTAGTAAAACGAATAAACCTTACCCCCAGAGATAGTGAATCACTTCCCTTGTTTTGGCAATCGAAAAGTCTAACTGCTGTTTTTTCATTTTTTTTTTCGGCATCATCAAAATTGGGGATGAAGTCGTGAGGTTTTGCATCATTTAGCAGTCTGGAGGCTAAAAGAAAGGCTTGCAGAAATGTGATCAAAGCAACGTTTCAGGAAACTGAGTTGTTTGTGGTTCGACTCATTCCTCTGAATAGAATATCTCCAAATTTTTGTGAGACAATCGTTCAAGCCATTTGAGGGGGAAGTTTAGATTGCTCTGACCATTCACTCTCCATTTATCATCCATCTGAACTGAGCAACAAGAGTCTGGGCTGTCTTGCTCCATCTACTGTCGTGTTCTTTTACCATTCCTGTGTTTTCATTACTTACGACGCTCTCTGGTGGAAAATCGAACAGGCAAGCTACATTGAAATAAGCTTTGGTGTGTTTCATACTCTTGGCCACCAACACATTGTATGCATGCTTTGACTTGAAACAGCCACTATATCAATCGGCAGTACGAAATACCACTCCTCCAGTTTTCCCCTCTCCCATTCAAATCAAAACGGTTTGAGATGTATGCTTAGCTTTATTAACGAGCTTTCCTACATCGATTGAAACATCACTCTTGACTCAAAGTGTCTTTTTATGCTCTCGATAGTTGTAGATGATGGTGCAATCATCAAAAAACTTGACGGCAAACACCTGCATAACCGTTGGCATCAGTGCTGCCCTGAGCTGGCAAAACACAATATCTCCAAATTTTGAAATTGTCGAGATCGATCAAAAACTTTCAAGTGTCAGCCATCTCGTACAGATGATCGCAACATTAAATTTATTGTGCAGTAGTAGGTAGTCAGACTTGCTCTTTCCATCTGTGAAGACCATTTTTGTGTAATATTTTTATTTTACATGAGAATAGAGATAAATTGTTTTGCCTGCCTATACACACATATTAATAATGCTGAGCGTAGGCAACCAAAACGCAATATCTGGAGATGTTGTGTTTTGTCTAAAGCAGCAATCCTTTGTCGGTTAAGCAGCCAAAATCACCTCCCACTTGGTATAGTGGCAGGCCAAGCAGATGCACCGCCGCTGGCAACCAGCCTCAACCAACCGTATCAACAGGTGCACATCCTTATCAGGTGCCTAAACGCCACAGACCAGCCGGTCACCTTGAAAGCAGGAAGAAAGATAGGGCAGTATATCGGGGTCTCTCCTGAGGAGTGCATGGTAGAGAGCACATACGCAGAAAAAACCCTGCCTGAAAACAGCCCCCCCGGTGCCAACACACCTTCAAAAGCTATACGATGCAGCGCTGCATGACTGCAGTAGCACCAAAGAAGCAAACCAGTTGGCCCAGTTACTAAGCCAGTATGAGGCGGCATTCAGTGCAGGAGAACAGGATATTAGGTGCACTGGACTAGTCAAGCACAGCATTCCCTTGCTTGCATGAGCTAAACCTATACGCCAGCCTCCACCGCGCCTGGGCCCGCAGAAAGAAGCAAAAGCAAAGAGGCAGGTTGCCCAACTACTAGAGAGAAGGCTGATAGAGCCGACGTCAGGGGCTTGGAGCTCTCCGGTGGTTCTAGTGAAGCCTGGCGCTTTTGTATAGACTACCGAAGGCTGAATGCAGCAACGCATTTTGATGCGTACTCCCTGCTGAGGATTGACGAGAGTTTGGACGCTCTTGCAGGCAGTCGGTATTTCAGCACCGTAGATCTAGTCAGTGGAAACTGGCAGGTGCCACTAAATGAAGATGCCAGCAAGAGGTCAGCTTTCTGTACATGATCAGGTCTCTGGAAGTGGAAAATTTTATCCTTTGGGTTAACTTCTGCGCCAGCTACTTTCCAACGCATGATGGAGAAAGCCCTACATGGACTTCACTGGCAGACACTCCTACTATATCTAGATGATATCATTGTCATAGCACCTGATTTCCAGACACAACTCCACAGGCTGACGGAGGTCCTACAGAGGTTGCAGAAGGCAAGGCTAAAGCTCAAGCCAGACAAGTGTGAACTATTACAGTCGCAAGTTCGGTACCTGGGACACATAATCAGCAAAGATGGTGTGGCCACTGACCCAACCAAAATTGATGTAATGAAGAGTTGGACGCCCCCCCCCAAGGATTTGAAGAATCTACAGGCATTCTTTGGTACCGCCGGCTACTATAGGCAGCGCATACCCGGGTTTGCCACAGTGGCTAAGCCTTTGACCAAGCTGACTGGTAAAGATACCCCCTGGAAGTGGGGACCAGACCAGGAAAACGCCTTCCAGCAGTTAAAACGCAACTAGTGAAGCGGATTACCCTCCACCGCCTAAGAGGAAGAAAGTAGCCGCAGATAGTTCTAAAGCCTGACCAAGATTTCCAGCTAGAGCACTGTACAGTCAGCATTTGAAACAAACTGTTGCAGATAAAACTATCCAATTACTACCCCCTGGCCGGTCACCACTACCCCCGGGCCGGCGGTCACCCTTACAAGGTCAGCTTTCAACAGAGACAGGCCTACAACCAACTGAAACTGGCCAGCGACCACTGAAAACGCTAGGAAAAGTGCAAAAGCACAAACCAAGACTATTAGGAGAGTTATGTAGCAAAGTTAATGCTGTGCCGAGGTCAGCAGAGCTGACAGTACCTAAATTATTAAGGGCTGTTCAAACCCTACCAAATCCTTGCTGATGTTTTGAGACTCGTGGCCAGGGCCGCTAATGGAAAGGAGTATGTGGGGGAATTTGGTAGTTATCAGCCCCTGAGTACTAACAACAAGATGCAACAGTTGTGCACCCTTACTCAAGGAGAAGACAACAGACCATTGTAAACAAAGGCAGTGACAAAGACTCCGCTCATTAATCCACTTGATTCAATGATTGGACAATGAACTTTTCTAGTTATAACATTGGCTAATTGTGTGCACGCTTGACTGATCATGTTATGATGTATTGAGATCCTTATGTTATAAATTGTGATGTTGGAGTCAGAGAGCTCAGAAATAAGTAACCCTTATGCTTGTGAACACCTCTCTATTTAATTGGAACACTCGGAGTTGCAGTAGTCTCTGGCAGGCTTGTATACCTGTCAGGACATTTGGAACAGATCGTACCCTGTTATGCCAGTATTGACTGGGTAGCTAGGGAATTGCACAGGGCTTGCAAGGCAGGAGTTAAGTCCTTGCACAGCCGGTAGTAGTTGTGTTCTGTAGTGGACGATGAAATCCATTAAATTATCTCAGACTGTTGGTCACTGTACATTTGTCGACTAAAATCTAAAATTATACACTGAGTTTGAACAGCTTAACAGTTGTTATAGTAAAAGAGCTGCGGTGATTATTGTGAGAAGTATTACACATGCAAACTTACTGAAAATTGGGCAGCGTTGCTACAGATTATACAAATAGAAAGTTGAGCAAATTCACCCTAGGTATAATTTCTAAGGTACAATTATAAAATGACAGGAAATAATAAAAATAATGTTCTGATGTTGAAAATAATTGTGTGAATCTATGATTCCAACCATATGCTGTCTGTTCACAAGTTCATGTATTTTTAGGTTTGATGTACAAACAGTTATCGCAGACCTTTTTCTCAAAAGCATGATGCAAACACCATTTTCATTTGGATACACACTTAGTGTTCATTCATCATGGTAAGTGACAGCACGCGCTAACAAATCTGTAAGTTTTGTTGTTAAAAATCTTAAATTGGTCTATTATACATGATTTGACAACCTTGATTATAATGACCTCGAAAAATTTTGTCGGTTGTGTTGAATTTTTCTTGTGAGCATGCATTTCCATTACTGTCCTTTTTAATCCGGTAGTGTATTAATTGTTGTATAAATGGTACGATAGTTTTGTTCTCTTTAGTTTTTTTGTGCATAATTCTAAGATGGAAATAGCTACCGTGCACTTTGAGGGCATGCCCATAGGGCTTTCCCTGTTCAGCAGTTCTGCAACAACATGTGGTTCTCGTGTAATGTTTTCTTTCACGTGAATTATACAATTAATAATATATTGCCATAACTTGTTCAAACTCACAACAATCAATCTCCAGCATAGCATCATTGGCAGTTCCAGAGAAATATCTAGTGATTTGAAATTCCTGTGTCTCCTATGCTACTAGATGGCTGGCCTGGTACATATATATTGCTATTTATTATTATTTTTGTGGTATTGACTTGTCAAAAATTATTACTATAACTAACGGTAACTATGGGCAATTTTGAAGTTTCTTTACCAAAGGAGACAGATTTTTCAGCATCCCAGAACTAGTCTGAATTCAAGCGTAAAGTCCTGAGATATTGTCGTGCTTCAGGGTTGAGTGAGAGAAATGCTCAGATATGAGTAGAAATTCTTATTTATTGTATAAGTGAGGCGGCAGAAAGTACATATGGACAACTACTAGTTAGTTCACTCGTCCTGCTGTTGAAGCTAATGATACAGAAGCCGATAATGCTGATGGAACATTATTCAACAGGAGAATAGATGCTCTTGAGGATCATTTTACACCTCATGATAATCACTTACACTACGCTGTTCTACTTGATTCTCGAGTTCAGTTATTGGATGAAAATAGTGAGCAGTTTATCTGACCAGATTGTTGGGTGGAATGAGGGACAAGGAGCTAGTAGAGAGTTACAACTCCATGCAGATATTTTTCTCAAACAGATAAAACAACAAATCCGTACAAAGGATAATCTTTACAAAAAATGGAAAGGCAGAACTTGAAGACCCACATTCAGTGCAGTTGGTGGAACAAACCAGTTGCCTCTAAAAATCTTAAAATATTATTGGAAAATTTGCGTCCAGCCCTCAGATGATCACTGATTGCTCATTTTGAGGGTTTGTTTGTGCGAAAAGTTCTTGCCCTACTTATGACAAGCAATGCAATAGCTGCCCTGTAAAAGAAATTTCAGAAGGAAAACTCCTGAGATACAAGATAAAACCAAAGAAAAGTTGTATCAGAAGAAAGTTACATATATTGAGTATACCGGCCAGTCAGATGAAAGTACAGGTGACAGCGTTTTTTTTTTCACGTGAACACAATTGACAAATGTGCTCAGAATTGGGTCTGAGAAAAACAACTGTTTGCTCACTTTAAACATTCAAGGGCACAGTGTAAATACTAAGCTAGACAATGGCTTCCAAGTTAGCGCAATGCCTATTTGTCAGTTTACTCAGTTGAGAGGTGAGAAATTTTCCCGAACAGAATACGGTAACAAAAAAATTGTTGTAGTCGGTCTTGTAGACTTTGATGTTTCACTGTAAAGTGGTGAATTAGCTACAGTCGGGTTATATATCACAACTGATGAAAACCAAGCGTTACGTGGAATGCAAGCTGTAAAAGATTTAGGTCTGTTATTCAATGTGAGAGTCATTGAGCAGGTTGATGAAACATTTGGTGGTGAGTACAATGATATATTTACTGGGCTTGGAGAAGTGGGGGAACCAATATCTGTCGAGTTGATAGATGATGTTAAGAGCAGTACCGCCACTTGTAGTACCGCATATAAACACGGTATGTACATTCGTACTGATATTTAACAAGTCCCGGGGTGGCCGGGAATAGATAAGAGGCCAGAGAATAGTTACAGAGAAAAAAAATAATATATATAGGCATAAGGATATTCTCGAGAGAGAATGAGACTGTTGATTACCCAACCTTGCAGTCCGAGAGAGGTACGTACAACCGCATGACCCTCGGCACAAGACCATGTGTACTGGTAAGGAAGAGAGGTACATATGGGTTGCAAGAATGTTGACACAAAACCTTGTGTACAGAAAGAAACAACTATCTGCACGACCGGCGGAGGGAGGAAAAAGAGGGGTGCCAAAATGGCACATTGGCCACTCGTAGCATGCAGGAGGGCCCACATTTCTGCAAGGTCGTTACGACAACTTACGGGAAGGCTCACTCTCAATCTGTATGGGGGAGGGCTCATCTCCGCTGTTGGGGGTGAGCGTTCTTGTCCCTCTTGTCTACTCCGCCCAATCGGCCTGCTTGATCTAAATCAAGCATGTTGGGGTTGACTGGTGGTGTGGCGGATCTTTGTCTGACCACTCCAGCCTTGGCACACTCCTTATTGGAGAGGTAAGCATCTGTGCCTCAAACTGAGGTGGATCCAAAAGAGGGAGCATCGGTAAGGGTGAAAGGGGTGCTGGTGCTGCCCTTGCACGAGTACCACGCTTTTTGGGGCGTGTTCTTGGCTCCACAGCTGCTGGTGCCTGTTCTCGTGGATCCACACCAGGATGGTATGGCTTGAAGGCCGCAATAATTTGCACAGAGCGTTGGCCGTGTTTGCTTATGAGGTACTTGTGATTGCTATACGCCTCTTCTATCTCATAAGGGCCAATGAACTTGACCTGTAGTTTGGGATTATCGCCACGGCGTCTACGATGGATTGCCAAACAAACTTGGTCCCCAATGTTCTTTCAGGACCTAGTGCACTTCTTCCAGCCTCAATTTAAGGTTGTGGGAGTACTCATGTACGGGCGTGCAGTCTCTCAGATGGTGATGGCAGCCTGGCAGCCTCAGTTCCCTGCCCAACATCATATAATTGGCCGTTTCACCTGTGGTAGAGTGAGGGGTGGCTTTGAAGGCTCTCATCAATTGAGTGAGCGGCAAGTACCAATCACCTGGGCTGCATCTGAGGAGCAAGGACCGCAGGAAGTCACCTAAACTCGATCGCGTTTTTCAACAATCCCGCTTGCCTGAGGGTAGTAGGGAGTGGTTCGGTTCTTCTCTATACCCCGCAGAGCGCACAGCTGTTGCATCAGGTAAGACTCAAAATAAATCTCCTCGATCTGTGTGCATCTGCTCTGGGATTCATAGGTAGCCGAAGACCTGCTCATCTAGGGTACTAGCTACCACTGAGGCTGTGGTGTTCGGAAGGGCCAGAGTGTCCTGCAATTTTGAGAAGTGTTCAGTCAGTGCTAGTATCCAGGCTTTGCCATGCTTTGCCTCTGGAAACAGCCCCACAAAATCCACAGCCGGTTTATGCCATGGCCAGCTAGCATACATTCACTTACTGCGGCGTATTGGTTTAATGCCACCATTCTTGGCTTTCTGGCATACTTCATAGTTCCTGACCATACGACACACATCTGCTGTCATGTCTGCCCAGTATCACGTGAGCTGGATGTGCTTCAGGGTCCCGCTCACTCCTTGCTGTGCTAGGGAATTGGTCTGCCAGATCGTATTACCACGGAGTCATGCTGGACAGACCGGTAATTAGTGAGGCCGGTTGCCCGTATCAATGTGGTTCGTATAGCTAATTAACCGGATCTGTCTGCTCTCCCGACCTTCTACAAAAGAGAGCCTATACCGACATACCGGTAGCGCCGACTGCTCGTATCAACTGCCTTCCACAGAGAGCCTACGCTACCAGTCTATTTTCACTCTGCATTACCGTACTGCTATAATCATACAGTACAGGCGTCTTTCTAATAGTTGTCAATAAAGGTTGTTTTGAGATCCCAACAAAACCTTTTACAATGATGTTTTTTTTTCTATTTTGTTATCAAAGTCTCGGGGTAACTGTTTAAAACAAGGACTGTGAGCCTTAAATCTGTTTTTGTTATAATTTCCATGTGTAAAGCTTTCATGCTAAATTTTGTTTTTATCATCTCCTTAACATGCAATGCTGATGATATCTTGTTTTTGTTGTTCTCAAACTGCAGAAACTCCAAAAGAACAAAATCGTGCCTTTTACACTTTTATCATCAGTAAAGTTCAAACTCTTTTGGTTTATCACAATGTGGTAGATTTTTATGAATGGCACTAGTGAACTGGTTGTTTACCACTCCTATCTGCACACCATTGTGCCAAAGTTCCACCCATAGCCATCGGATATGTGCTGTCAGTTGAAAAACTTACTGTGACGCACATCACAGCATGTAGGCCTGGTGTTGACCCTTGCAGGGCTGGTATTGACCCCTTACTGACCCAGTATTGTGACACAGGGGTGGTCAAAGATGGCCGCCATAGTGAAAGATCTTCAGAACCATCTAGGTCCTACTCTATAACAGGAACGGGAAGTACCATTCCTCGGAATGACGAATACGGTAACCACAAGTTATCTGTAGCCTTGGAGTCCTGTAGAGATCTATGATTGGACAATAGGGGATAGGACTCCGCCTTTAGCTGCTTGGCACCCATTACATTTAACCCTTATTCACTGAATGATTTGTCTACTGCTTATATTTATATTGTGATTGGTCTAATTACTTCCTGCGCCTTTACTTTTATATTAGATTACACTAATTACTTCCTGCCAGCTTACTTATAGAAGGTCTGAAATGATATATGTTCATTGAATTCATTCAGTGTCTTTCCAATTGCCCTAGTGGATAGCCACCCTATGAATTTGGATACCACTGAATAAAGCCTTTATTCAAACAGCACTCAGTGTAGTTTGTCTGAAACTGTGGGCAATCTGTGCTTGCTATCTAATCTGTCACTGTCATACTTTAGGCGCTTCAATCAAATTATTAGTTTGCAATAATTCATTTAAAATTAGCTGTTAGAATTATGGAGTTCTAGGAATTAGCAAGGGCTCTAATTTAGGTGAATTTTCAAATGAAATTTAATTTGTGTAGGTGAAAAGGCAAAATAGCTTTTTAGTGACAGAGATTTTTCACACCTCTCTGATTGATAGTCATGCTTCATTGATTTGGTCAAAACAGTAAACTTTTAGTAAAAACGAAAAGAAAACTAAACTTTGACATCTGTAAGTAGTTTTTAGGAGTAATAAGCATCAGCAGCAGCCACAAAATGACGACAATGGAAGTTGGACAACTTTTTGAGAAAATCCTAGAAAATTTTTCGGAGAATACTATCAAGTGTTTTTTTTTTATTCAAGATACGGTACTATTTTTACACTGCTAAATTGGTCGGTAGTATCAAATTACTTTGCTGATTGTAGGCTTGCGAGCAGTTTGAACATGGACGTGCTATGCACAGTGGACCCGGAGGCTAGAAAGTTAATTCTAAACTATTATGAAATAAGATACTCTCAAATTGCACATTTAGTTGCTTTTCCAGAAGTCTGTCATGTTCTGGCAAAATATAAAAGAATTCAGTCAAGGTAAGTATAGAATGCATCAAAAAAACATCTCAGTCTAATAAGGTATACTTTTAGTGTGTTTTCAACAATTTAGTACTACCTCGATGCAGACAAAACTACATTATTTTTTTATTGCAGTTATATAATAGTTTGTTTAGCAGTTTAATTATTTTTTGAATCTCTGAACCTTTAATTACTTATTGAACAACTTTACACCAAACTTATTTACTTTTAATTTTTTAGCTGGAAACAAAATTTCAGACGTAAATAACCTTTTGATAATCTCAATTTTTTTGAGGGAGTGGTGAAATTAAATGCAGCTCTTTACTTCCTTACATTTTTATTTCACTTTTTTCAATGACGGCATGAAAAAGCGCTATCTGAAACATGCATGCTCAATTGTTTGTTATAAGGGAAGAAAAAGTATAAAGGCCTTGCAAATATCGAGATCGAGATCACAAATTCTGTGCGTTATGCATTGTGCAATTTCAACTCACTAAGCCAAGAGCTACATGAACACAAATTCTGTGCGTTATGCATTGTGCAATTTCAACTCACTAAGCTAGGTGCTACATGAACACAAATTCTGTGCATTGAATTAAATTTCCCTGAGGAGTTATATTTTTTTAGCTAAGGTAATAGCCAATAGTCATAGCGTAGGTAGTAACCATGGCCTTGCTAGTAGTTTTTATTACTAGCGGCTGGATCAGAATGACTGAAGAGTGGGTAACATGATATACTGTGTGCCACTTTAGACAATCACAAGCAATGTTGCACAGGCCACTGGACAAAGGGAAAAACAGAATTCAAGCGTGTTAGAATTTTGTTAAACGATCAAAATTCAAGGAATTGGGAAAATTCATTAACTTTTTGAAACACCTGTGCAATAACCCATAGAGCATGATAATGTGGAGCCAGGCATTTTTGTGCTGAGATATAGAAAAGACAAGCTCTAGAAGCATATCTAAAATTTCTGATGTGGCAATGTTGTTATAAGCTACTGCCTTAACACTCTTTTCACACCAAAAAATCACAAATCACAAAAAGACACAGTTAAAAAGAAATATAGTTTCAAGAGCATATACAAAGAAACCGTTGCATCCAGAAATTTTTTACACTGTAAGTTGAACCCAAGGTAAATATCGCTGCATCTACTCACCTCCAAGTCCAGTTTAGAGGTTATCTTTAGTCCCAAGTTGTTAACTATGGCCTATTGGTATTGACGGAGTCTTCACAAAGCCAGCAATGGCAGACAGAAAGCTTATTGTAGCTTACCATATATCTGACAGTTACTAGCTGTTAATGAAGGTCTATAGCAAAATCCATAATGTAATTTAAGACACGGTCAATAATCAATAGAAAAATTATTCAAAGTAATAAGATTTAGGTAACCTAAGGTTCCAGGACCAGCCTGTGTCAACCAAATCCAGCATTTTTTTGTTAAACATCATTACCGTGCTAATGTTTGTAAATATAGGCATTGTTTTTTAAGGCAGAACAAATTTTAATGATGAAATGTGCTAATAGTGATTTTCAGTGAGCTTTTAAAACCACGATGCCTGTTCTGTTCCTTATCAAAAGCCAGAGTTAGGTTAAGGCTATTCATATAAACATGGCTGCCATCCAAAAAACCATAAAAAACAATAAAACGATGATTGTTTTATTTAATATTAATTATTATTTGTTATTAATTTTCCGAATGAAATACTATGATAACTGATTTAAATATTTAAATACACAAACATTCCATAAATGTTCAAATAATAACACAATTATTTTATTAGTACCATAAATTATGATTTAAAGAAAAACGTATTAAAAAGATGGTAAAAAAAATATTGACGCACCATTGAACAATAATTATGAATTAAATTGAGAAGCATAAAATAATATTAAGTAATAGTGTAATGGATTCCGGTCTGTTACCACGGACATCCACTAGTCTCGAGTATTGTACCTCTCTCCAGAGGGGACACTGTGCTGAGCGACAGTGACAACTGTGCAGGGTAACCGAATTACCCGGTAAGGCAGGAGCCCATGGCTCAAACAAACAGTACAGCGTAGTGCTTGTGTAAGTGGCTATATTCTCTATGATAGTCCTGAGGGTAATTATTCCTCTAGGGTTGGCAATATAAGAGCGAATGCCATGGCAGCATAGGAATGAATGCAAAGAACAAATGAAATGTCTCTCCTTTTATAGGAGAGCTCACAGGTATCAAACATATAACAACAATAGTACAGGAAGTGATTAGACCAATGTAAGTGCTCATATAAATAGTCAACCAATCAGGTAATCAATAGAGAGTAAATAAGGGAACTGCCAAGTGGCTAAGGACGGAGTCCTATCTCCTGCTGGCCAATCAGGCTGTCCTATAAGGTCCCAAGGCTCCAGTTAGCTTGTGGTCCTGGTTACCACAGATTTTAGGCTAGATAACTTTGGCTCCTGGCTTGGTGGTAGGTCCTGGCTAATTTCTAAGTTCCTCAGCTATGGCAGCCATCTTGTGCCGGCCCTGTGTCAGCATACCGGCCCTGCAGAGGTCACTACCGACCCTGTAGAGGTCACTACCGGCCCGGTACCGGCCCTGTGTACTGTACCACCGGCACAGTATGGCTCTGCTACCGGCACAGCATCTTACCGATGGCTGTAGGCGCATTGACAGCGCATAGATAGGAGAAGTGGTGTAGCGAACGCCCTGTTCACTATTATCTTTCACCAAAATCTACCACAATACGATATTAACTTTTCACAGGTATTAAATTTGCTGACACATTTTATTCTGAGAAAAACTAGGGTAGGTTTACAATAAAAACTACCTTAACTGCTTGGTTACTTACTGAGTCATGGCAAGAATGTGGGAGATAATGTCTCAGTTGTTTTTTATTATTTACATGCTAGTTTTGTAGACAATTCTAACGTCTGATTTGCAGTACAATGAGTGTAATGAACTTAACTTTCAGGTGCAGTGGAATAACACCATTTCTGCATTGTTTAGAGGAGCTACCTGGTCAGAGGAAAAGATACCTCGGAAAAAGTAATATACATAATGTTCAAGACTTATCAATTGAAAGAGTGAAGACAATCCATGGACTATTCAGGTGGTTTGATAGAAATGATCAAATAAAAACAGGGTAAGTCTAGTTTTAATGAAGCTTCTCTTAAAAAGTTTGTTATTTTTTACTAGTTTAAATTTTGGTGTTAGATAAGAGTACAAAGTCTTTTCAGTTTGCTGTGAGAAAAGTGAACTGAGAATGGACAATTTTTACCACCAGAAATTTTTTATATAAACTTATGCCTAAAATGAACAATTTCTTAGTAGCAATGACCTCTAGAAGATAAGGCTAAGGCTATATTTTGTCAAAATTCACTGCAATATTAGTAGTAGAAACTCAAAGAGACAGTCATT
This sequence comes from Cryptosula pallasiana, assembly GCA_945261195.1. NCBI lineage: Eukaryota > Metazoa > Bryozoa > Gymnolaemata > Cheilostomatida > Cryptosulidae > Cryptosula > Cryptosula pallasiana. The sequence goes on from OX183133.1 coordinate 6,902,514, forward strand.
ATAGAGATTCTTAAATAAGAAATTACTCAATAGTAGCAACGATTGATGGACATGTAGGGGCTCAAATTTTAACTTGATGAAACCTTGGGCTCAATTGATTCTAGTATCGTAGAATATAATGGAGTATAGTAAAACTAAATGTAAACACTAACTGCAGAAACTTTCATTTTTGTAAACAAATGCCACTTGTGGTGTGGAGTGTTTAGTGTTTCAGTGGTAAGTTGAATTTTTTTTTCAAGCCACTATGCATAATACCTCGGTGGTGGATTTTCATGTCACTTACACCTGCGCAAACACTCTATACATATTTTGGCATCCTCAGTATAGCCATTAGATGGCTAGAATGACTGTAATCATCAATATCGGATCGACCGACACTGTATGAAGCTATACCTACCCTTTATGCAGCTATACCGACCCAATTGGGCCAGCAGGAAGTGAGTCAGTGGAGCTTGAGAACCTTGAAGAGCCATATACCGGAGATATCCACCCCTAACCCTCACGTAAGATGATGGACTAAAGCTATAAGGACCAAGGACCCAGAGACTAACTATGATTGGTGCATGAGCCTATCACCCCACCTACTATTACAGGACGCCTATTCTCTTTAAGCCCTTTCTGATTACCCTAGTTGTCATGTATTTATATAATCACTTTCATTGGCACATATTGTATTGTTACTCTGTGATTGTATAGTTACTTCCTGTGCACTGTCTATAAAAGGCAGAAATTTGCTCATGTTTGTCAGTTGTAATTGGGACTTTTACTAACTAGTTTATTCTGGAGGAATAAAAGGATATGCACTCAATAACACTGAGTTATGCGTCTGAGCCCAGGGCTCAATACTGGTTTTAGAGTAGCAATACTCTGTCTTGTATTCATTTGGTACATCACCGACCCTGTTGTTGTAACAGGTAAAACTAGCAACTGGTGGTAGCATGCTACCAACCTCAGCTAGTGATTTTCAGCCCCAAAATCCACTACACCTCTTTCATTATTGAATACGGATCCATCCAATTTTACACACTCACCAAAGAGAGCTACCTTGATGTAACTGAAAGCTTGCTTGACTTTATTCTAGAATACCATTGAGATTCCCAAAATTGACTATATTCATTTATTTTCTCTTTGTGTTAGAGTTATCTTCTCACTGTTATATTGAGATGGCATGATTTTCAATGTCCCTTATAGCTCTCTAAGTGTTTTGGGCTCTTTAAATGATGAGAGCTAACCCAATAAATCTGTTTTATGAGTACTTTGAGAGAACTTGTTTAATGAATAATATTACCAGCTTCTATTGCTGGTTACCAGCATGCATGTGTTAGTGTGCAGCCAAGCAGTGTAATTGCAGACAAGTTTAGACATGTGTAGACCATGAACAGATTGCTAACAGAAACTACCGTTAGATAGAAGGAAAAAGCTCTGCCTACATGCCAGCACAGAAGGGAGAGCCCATCAGCTGTTACAATCATTGATTGTACTATTCTTAGTACCTCCTTGTTATTGGTTAAAACGTACTACGCATGATTGATTCTCTAGTTGCTGATAACATTGTACAATACAGTATACAAAAATGTTGTATTTTATAAAAGACCATGTAATTGTCAATTTTGATCAGATGAATAGTAAACCTTGGAGCATTAACACCTCTCTCTCTCTCTCCCTCTCTCTATCCCTCTATCCACCCGTCCACCCGTCCGCCCGTCCGCCCGTCCACCCCTCCGCCCGCCCACCCCTCCGCCCCTCCTCTCCTCCATCTCTCTATCTCTCTATCTCTCTCTTCACTTACCAAGTGGTAGCAATTGTAGCAGATCGGTATTAATACCGAATCAGTAGTTGGTAGCAGTACCTCAGGGTCGGTCAGGGTTTAAGCTCATGTATGAGCTTGCAGTACAGCAGGGTCGGCTGTACTCCGTTGGCCCCTCCCTAAGACCAACAGAGAAAATGGGCGGACCCTTGTCTTAACAGACCACTTCACTTGTTGACAAGATGCTCGTCCCTTCCCCGATGCCACAGCCCCAGTAGTGACCATCGCCCTAGATGAATGCGTGTTCAGTTACTTCAGCTTGATCGAACAGATGCACACGCATCAGAGCACTCAATTTTAATCAAGTCTCAGGAGTGATCTATGTAAACTCGGGCAGACAGAGAAGACCAGGACTACCCCTTACCATCCTTAAGCCAACGTAGTTGTGGAACGGAATATCCTGATGTTTGGAGATGCACTACATTCCCTCCTCTTTAAAAGATGGCCGGAAGAGTGGGAATTGATTGTTCCCCAAATAACAAGAGCCTTCCGCACCACCCACCTCTCTACCAGATGCCCGATTTTCTCATGGTGGGCAGAGAACTGCATCACCCGGACCAGCTGACCTACCCTGCCCTCCCTTAGTTCAGTGCATGCCGGTACACGAATATGCACAGGCCCTACAAAAGAGACTACATGATGTTCATGAGACCTTGATAATGGAGCGGGAACAAGTGAGAGGAGACGACGTAGAGGAGCCGGACAGGAGACGAGGTGTGGTTAGAAAAAAAGAGACGGAAGAAGGGCGAGACCTCCATATTACAACCACAGTTCATCGGACCCTACCTAATTGAGGAGACATACAGCTGCCACATTTATCTCATCATCAGGCACAAAAGACGGTTTGTACGAAATGGCAGCTGCCTCAAACCATTTAAGGCATGCCTGAAACCGTACGAACAAGCCCGTGGCCTTGGAGCCAATGCGCGGACCCAACATGCGTGGTGCTGTCCCTCAGAGAAGCAGGAACCCCCCTCCACCCCTTCAAGATATGTCCTTCCCACTCCTGAATCTTTCTATTGTCTCAAAACCCTCATACGACACCACCCTCGTTGCCATCTCCCCTCCCCCTGGAGAGAGAGTAGTACCTAGTCCGCAAAAGCCAACATGGGAACTCTCCCTAAGACTTCCAGTGAAAAGCGTCCAAATTGGAGGAGAACAAATGCAGATGACGACAACCACTTACTGCTAGAAGCAGGCTTGGCTGAATACCACCCCCCCCCAGTAGCAGTGATGATGAATTGTTAGGAATCTCAACTATGGAAGTGCTGCTACCCACCAAAGAGAAAGAGAGGATGTAGGTGTGTCGGTGATAGAGGACACAAATCTTTTACAATATGCGCATGATGCATCCTACAATAAAGTAAACGTGATTGGTTACACATGTCATGACATCATGGAAAATAACCAAGCATGAGAAAAACAAGTAAAGAAAATAATGATAGTCTATTTGAAGTGCAGAACTCATCCAATTAGCTGCTGGTAGTATAAGAATGCCTTGGCTCATTTGCATCACCGCAGCCCAAAGCCCGCCTGCTGCAGCGAGTAGTGTTATCAACCAGACACTCCCAGCATGTTGGCTAGGGCATGCCAATGACTCACTTCATGTGCAGTCAAAAATACACTAGATCAGATCAGTGCTTGCAACAAGCAAAAACTACTTACCGGCTGCTAGCGCTGTGGCCACTCCATGTAAAATCTATCACAATATTGCATTAACCCATTAATTAGTCTGTCATTTTGTTTGCTAAAGTGTTTGTTAAATTGTAGAGTATTCGATTGCATAGCAAGAAACATTGTTACATGTACAATTAATGTCGGGAGAAAACTTTTCACGTTTATCAGTTTTGTTTTTTTTTGGCACAGAGACTCATTTTTTGAACATGTTCTATATTGATATAGCTGAAAACCTTTTAAAGAATGGTGGGGTTGCAATTTTTGACAAATATTTTTTGCATAAGCTGCATTTTTTCTCACATTTACAATAATTGATTGTGGTCATCTATGGACAGCAAAACTGTACCGGCTTATCAAGCATTATAACTTAGGATTGTGTGCTCATGCTAGTTAATTGGAGTTGCCCTCTTTTTTATTCCATGTAAAGGCCCGTCCACGGTAAAGTGGTGTGTCCTAGGGCATATAACTGAATGCTAGTGATTTACTGTTCATTATGTTTTATGCTTACATACAATACACGTCTAATCAACTCTACCACTCATCTGGTTACTATGGACCAGTTCACAAGTTTTTATAGCTGATAAGGTATAGATTGCACTGAGTTAAACTAATCAAGAAGCAAGATTTCATCAAGCATCAAGGAAATTAATAAGTTAAAATGTCAAGGATCAAGGAGCAATAAAATCAAGAATTTCATTTGTAATTGACACTGAAAGTGGCAAATTGTTTTTGAAGTCGGAGTTGCAAATTGAGTCATAATTCTCATAGGAGTCATAATCTTCACTGGGGTGAATGTTGCAGTTACAGGAATGGTGATGTTTGTTGGAGGTGTAGTTGGAACAGGAAGTGTGGTTGGAACTGGAGGTGTATTTGGACTCATCGGCGGATTGATATATCTTTTGAGATACTCTGTGGTTTTATCGGTTTTCTTATAAAATTGTAACTGCCAGTTGTGTTATTGCAACTTCTATTAATAAGATCTATTAGACATGTGAAGCTGTAAAAGTGAATTTTTAAAGGCTGATTTAAAATACGCAAAACGAGATGAGCATCTGCTTAATTTAGATTTATTCATGACAATTCGCTGTTGCTCGATGGAAAGTGAAACGAATTTTTGTATTTCTTGTCGGGATCGTAGTTGGTTAAGGGTTTTTATAATTTCAATTTTATTGTTCTTTGCTCTCAAAAATCCAACAAGCATTTTGAGGTATGGACATTCCATAATAAAAGTTGCCGAGGTAGATCTTTGTTTAAACAATTATATGTTCTTCAACCTATCTTACAATCCTTTCAAAGGGTGCAAAGTATAAAATATCCTCTCTTTCCATAGCTTCGTCAATACAATAATTGATGTTCTTGGTGTGGATAAATCAATTTGAGTTGAGAAACAAAGTGGTCAATAGCGATACGATTGTGAAACTTATCTCCAAGATGCTTTAGCTTTCCTCATCAACTTTTAAACATTTTCAAGCGACAGCGTACTGATCATTTAGACGTTCTGATGCTTTGAGTAGTAAGCTTAAGTGACGAGTGCCTTTTGGGTGAGAAACAGAAATCTTTAGAACAGAGCAGATTGCAAATGTGGTCTTTGTACATATCTGAGGGAATACTGAGATGTAAAAATATCAAAATATGCATTATCATTCTACAAAATTGATAAACTGACAAATTTGGCAAAATTTTTTGACCACTACAAGCATTGCAATAAGTTCTAGATATGACAGCTCGACCTAAGACTTCCAAAAACAAAGCATTTTGAAACAAAGGAAATCGTGGAGTATTCTATGATATGGACAGCAAAACTGTACTGGCGTATCAAGCGTTGTAACTTAGGTTTGTGTGCTCACACTAGTTAGTTGGAGTTGCCCTCTTTTTTATTCCATGTAAAGGCCCACCCATGGTGAAGGGGTGTGGCCTAGGGCATATAACTGAATATAAGCGATTTACTATTCATTATGTTTTATGCTTACATACAATACACGTCTAATCAACTCTACCACTCATCTGATTACTATAGACCAGTTCACAAGTTTCTATAACTGACAAAGTGTAGATTGCACTGAGTTAAACTAAGCAAGAAGCAAGATTTCATCAAGCATCAAGGAAATTAATAAGTTAACATATCAAGCATCAAGGAGCAATAAAATCAAAGATTACATTTCAGTGTATGTACCAGGTTGCTCAAGACTTCTGGGTGGAAGCTTGATCTGTAGCAAAACTACTCTAGCATTTTCGGCTTCTCTGACATAAAGTTCCAGCAGGGCATTACAATTCTGATTAGCCAAGTTCCCAAGTACTACCTTGAGGTGACATACAATTTGTCCAGTACATCCACACTAATGCTTGAAGGGTGTCTATTTGTTCCTATCCAGAGTGAATATGGCGACCAACAAAACAAGAATGATAGCCAACAGACTACAGATATTAGACGCAACTTAGTGAGTCAATGGAGTTTTTTTTTATCTCATTTAATGCAAATCTTTCAACTCTTGTGATAGTTCGTTTTACCAATTTATTTTCCTAATTTTAGACATAACAGTACATGACGCCTGAAACAATAACTAAAAAAACCTATTCATTATGAATATCCAGCTCACAGTAAAAGTTCCCACCTCTACTACAAACATAACCACCTCGAATTGATAGGCTATAAAAAAACACACTTAAGTTTACATTTTCATATCTAACTACTAACAATGTTATTTAATCAGTGTTTATACATTATATGCTTTGTCTGTCATGAATCACAACATCGGTGGATTAAACATATATAACATAAGCAAGCGCATTGAGAACTGGCTAGCCACCAAATAACTCAAGCGTTAACAATAATAATATCATATTCAGAAATGGCGTCAATCATCAGTCCATGGCTAGCACTCCTAGCTCTTAATCTCTACTCACCTGCGAGTCCCTTGATCGTCAGGCTCACCTGAGTAACGATCTTTACTAAGCTAGCAATCACGCTTGATATTGTCCATACGATGCATTGGCAAGCCACTGATCGTTCCATTCCATTGCAGCTACTACATGTATGTTAGTAGTTAGCAGTCACCATGTCAATCGCATGGCCGCTCTGTGCATTTCCATTACATTACCTGCTATGTCTGAATTCAATTCTGAATCAAAATCCTGTAACCTGAGCATAAGAGCAAAAAAACTGTCTTCAGCAGAAGAAAATAAGAAATTCAAAACGAAGGGAACATGTGATCATGAATATAAACTGAGAAGAAAACCTCACCATAATCAGATAACTTTCACAAAAAAAACCTATTCTTGGGGTTTGCAACAAAACTTTAAGAAGAATCTTTGCAAAATTATCAGCCATAATTAACATGGCGTATTAAGAATTTGCTTGCCTTCCAATCAAAATGACAAGCAGTATTGAATAGGTTGGACAAAAATGCCAACCATAATTAACACTGAAGAACACCAACCATTTAACAAATCTATCAACAAGCTATGTTTAAAGGCGTTCTTTGTCACCTGATACTAAAAAATAAGGGATACTAAGTATCTTACAATGCATACACAGTCAAAAATCAACGCAATGATATTCACAAATATTACATTACAAGCCTGTTGGTACAACATGGTATGTTGGCAGGTCTGTTTTTTACTGGAGATCAACTCTTAGCTTGCTTTTCTTTGTATCCAGGCCTAATCTGCCCCTCATTTGATCAAGATCCGCTTTCCACTTAGTACTAACTTTTTCTCACACTGAATGTGGCAAAAACCTCTAAACCATAGGAAGTTTCCTTCAGTTTTTAAGGGGTGTAATTTAAAATTGCAGAAATGAGCTGAGACATTTCTCAAGTAACTGAGTAAGGACAAGGAAGACAGTGAGTTGTTTTAATGTCTGTAAGCGCAACTCCAACAGGCTGTGGTTGCTTGTCAAATTACTTGATGGATTTGGTTGGGTGAAGAATAGGCTGTGATTCATCATTCAGAGAGGGAGTATAGTAGTTGGACAAGGGTTGCAGTGGGTACAATGGCGCATGGGAGGCAAAAGGGGTGCAACAGTTGTGGAACATGGGGAGCGCAAGGCAAAGGAAGTCCAATGCCAACTAATTGAATCCATCATTATGGTTGGTAAGTGGCAGGCAGGTTTTTTGCTGCCTGCTTTTCCTTTCCATTCAAAAAATTGCACTGATGCCTCAAGGTTAAACCAACTTCGTAAAACCTTCCAAAAACTTTTTCTTGGTTATAAATGTTCTGTGTAAGTAAGTTGAACTCTTTTGTTTGTTAATAGATTAGAGGAGATAGCCACAAATAAGAAGAATAGAGCTAAAGTAAAACTGTTGGATATATTCAACAAAATGGAAAAGGAGTTTAATGAACTGATACAGGAAAGAGGCATATGGCTAGATTTGATAGAGTAAGAGGATGTAAATTTAACTACTTTTTCAACTAGATAAAGTCTACTGTTTTTCGTCAAGCTTTCTACAAACATCTTGAAAAAAACCATGTATTTAGATATTCATCCAGAATATAATGGTAAACAAATTGATCAGCACAATCGATTTAAACTTAATTTTTCGGTTAGTTTCTAGGTAGGAAGTGGTTCAATTCATATTTTGACATTGAAGGATGGTTCGTGTCAGAGACTGGTCCTTCAATGTACATCCCTGTCACTTTTTGCCACTCATTCCACCTCTGGTAGATCAGTATTCACTTTTGACCTATTATTTTTGTCAACCGATCAAGTTAACAATTAATGTAGAATGTGAATTCTACAAATTCAAAAGTACAACTGTAGTGGATTTTGAGGGCCTTCTTACTTACTAACTGAACATTTTCACCAGCCAAGCTGCTCGCTCACAGGCACAGTCAGGTCATTCGCTTCCGGTGGCCTGTTTCCACCAACCACTTCTCTCTTGGAGGAAATCCAGTGTCGAGATACTCATATTACCCAATCGGAAATATAAGAGTAATCTAAACTAATAAAAAAATAAAGAGCTCTCGGCTCAGATGGGTTACTAAGTGCTTTTGAGTAAAATACACTTGTATTCTTATCTAAAGAATACAAGTAAGTATTGATCCAATACAGTACTGAACATCATGGCAAAAATTCTGCCTGTTTTAGGCAGAGCAGAGGACTTAAAACAGGTAGGTTTCCAATAATACATAAGTAAGACATAATGTGACATATAAGCATACAAGCTGCTAGCTAGTAAGCAGTATTGTAATGGATTCCGGTCTGTTACCACGGACATCCACTAGTCTCGAGTATTCTACCTCTCTCCAGAGGGGACACTGTACTGACCGACAGTGACAACTGTATAGGGCAACCGAATTACCCGGTAAGGCAAGAGCCCATGGCTCAGACAAACAGTACCGAGTAGTGTTTGCTATAGTGGCTTTATTACAAAGCAGTCCTGAGGGTAATTATTCCTCTAGGTGTTTAGCAATATAAGAATGCATGCTATGGCTCATTGTAATGAATGCACAGAGTAACAGTAGGAGCTCTCCTTTTATAGGAGAGCTAAGGAACACAAAACATATAAGAGACAATGCACAGGAAGTAATTCAACCAATGACATTAATTATATAAATACTCAACCAATCACAATGCAATGCAAGATAATACAAGGAGGTGCCAAGTGGCTAAGGGCGGAGTCCTTTCTCCTAACTGTCCAATGACGGCTCCTACAGGGTTCCCAGGCTGTATATAGAATTAGGACCACTAAGTTGGTACTTTAGGGGTAAGCACTTCCTGTTTACGACCTTGACTAAGTTTCTGGACATCTTTACAGATCCTCCGCTAAGGCGGCCATCTTGTGCCGGCCCAGTACAGCTGTACCGGGTCGGTAGAGGTCACTACCGACCCTGCAGGGGTCAATACCGGCCCTGCTTACCATGCTACCGGCACAGTACGACTTCCCACCCAACAGCTATCAACCAAATGCTGTGGGCAGAAGTCTAGCGCATTGCTTCGTAAGGTCTCTAGTGTAAACTACCCGTTTACTACTAGAGTGCACTGAAATCTACCACAGTATGCACTTGTAAGTGTGCAGTCAAGCGATGCAGCACAAACAGGCTGGGGCAAGTATAGGTGGTGATCAATGCTAACAGAGACCACTGTTCGGCAGAAGGAAGAGACTCCGCCGATGTGCCAATCAAGGAGGAGGAGTGCAATAGCCACCGCTAGCACTGATTGGACTATATACTTTATCCCTTTACCATTGGTTGTTTACTGCTGTGCATGACTGATTCCTCTTACTGTATTGGCTGCACATTATATGCTATATGTTCTGTATCTGATAAAAGGCCGTGTAATGGCCAGTTTAGTTCAGCTGGTAATAAATCTATGGACACAAACACTTCTCTCTCTTCACTTACAAGAAGTTGCAGTAGTAGCAAACCGGTAATTATATCGAAGAACAGTTAGCTGTTAGCAGAACAGGGTCGGTCGGACCTCAGTAGGAAGTCATACAGGGCAGGGCGCAAGCCCCTGTATGAGCTTGTATACAGCAGGGTCGGCTGTAGGTAGGGTGGCAGCAGACGGACTCGGTGTCCGTCGCCATGTTCATAGAGCAGAGTAGGGAAGCAAGTTGCACTAGCCTACATGAAAGCAGTTGTGTCCAAGTAGTAAGAGTGAAAACTATTACAATATAAACGGATGAAACAATGTATATAGAGTTAATGGGGCTCAGAAGTGGTTGGCGGAGTCAAGGGACCACTGTGAGGTGTATTCCGCCTTCCACACAACGGAACCACCAACTATTTTCCAACGGATGAATATGAGCAGACACCTAGTCTGTTGGCACAGCAACTTGGTCAGCCTCTACAGGCCGACAACCACTATCTCCTCTCACCAAAGAGGACCTTGCCCCGGTATGGCCACAGGTATTTGCTGTGGAACAGTATCTCAACTCCACAACAGATGGTGAGCTCTCAACTCGGATGTATAACTCGCTGCTTTCAAGTTCATACCGTTATTGTCCACACAACCCAGTATAAGAGCAATGGTAGCAGTGGCAGCAAGAGGCAAAGCAAGTGACATCTGGCAAATAGCAAGAAGTTATAGTCAAGCTTGGAATTTTATAGGCCAAGCCATGGGAAGCTCACATGAAGGAGTTGGCCTACTTTACGAGTAGACCGATCAAGCATTACAAGATATATAGGTAAGCAAATGGTATTACAAGGTATTTGTATGGTACACTCACATAACAAGCATATGGTAAATCCGTGATGAAGACCAGAATGAGGGGGCAGAGCTAATAGTCCCATAGTCAATACAGTAAGTCACTAGATGTCCCTGCATCTCTTGAGTAGGTTTTTCGGTGTTTTTACGTGCCTTTGGTTTTGGTATTTTGACATTTAGATGCATCTAAGGTGTGGACAGGTAGTATTGAGCCCTTATGCTATATTTTTCTCTTCTGGCTATGGCAATCATCTTGGTGCCAGCCAAGGAACTTTCCAAAGGCCGGTACTGTGCCGGTCAGTTGGCGATAGTTTGCCGGTATAAATAATCAGTTTTTTACATCATCTTTTCTGGGCTTTGGACTTAAGTTTCCCTAGTCATTTAGGTGTGTATATTGTGGATCTTGGCTCCTGAGTTCTCAGAGGCTAGTTTGGTTTCTCAGTCTACAATCTAAATTTTGCTGCTGGCTCTGTATGGCCTTTGCAGGGTCGGCATTGACTGATACAGGGTTGGTACTTTATCTATGCATGGTCAGTATCCCATTGATGCGGGGTCGGTCAATTTGGTGAATGGTAATGATATTGACTAAATAATCAATTTCAAAACTATTTTTAAGTATGTGCGCAAGTGTGAGTGCTATAAAAATCTACCACACATCATGTAGCAGCGCAAGCTAACAATTGATATGTTAAGTCAAAGCCATCTGCAAAGGGATAACATGGGAGCAATATACAATCATAAGTAGCTCAAAGTACAGTTTAAAAAAAATATAGTAAATCGTTTACATAATATTTCAAAGAGAAGCACTAAAACTTACAAATTTTAAATTTTCTTAGTCTTAAGGAAATAAAATAGTCGTACACTAGTTCAAAAATTAGTATTGTCATAAACCGCAGATGTGGTAAGGGTGAGCACATGGATGAGGTATGGGCGAAAACTTAGCAGTTTTGGAATGTAATCTTAGTCACGCACTGAAAACATAACTAGTGAGTTTACTTGGTTGAAAAACAAATCGATAATACGTAAAACATGAAATTGTCTTGTTTTATACATTTAAGCAATCACAAATTCAGTTTTCCATAGTACCTTGAAAGGAATAGTAAACTTCTGTATTACATAAAAATACAAATTGAGGTTTCACTGTAGAAGACTAATATCAGGTTGTGCGAAGTTATTTTTTTCACTCCTGAATAATGGATAAATGTAGGAATTACTTGTTCATTCTATATTATTAGACGATACTGGAAGTTTTTTCAATACTCGTCAGTAAGTGGGGATGTTTTCCACGTTCAAAAGAGAGGAAAAGCCTAAGGTTCATTAAAATAACTGGAAACCGTTGTTGTTTTAAATAGAATGGTTGGCCAAGGTAGAATAAAAAGTTTGCAGCAAAAACCACGAATGACCAATTAATAATGCATATATTCAAACAAGAGATGAGTGACAGAATACAGTGTGGGAATGAAAAGTTGTTGATTTTCTTATCAGCAAATAGCTGTTAACAAATTCTCACTTTACCACATTTGGCTAAAATACACTGTAATGGATTTTGGTCTGTTACTACAAACCTCCACTAGTCTCGAGTTTTCTACCTCTTTCTAAAGGGGACATTGTGGGGGTATGACAGTGACAACTGAGGCAGTTACTGCCGGAGCGATTGGCAAGCACAGAGCACACGGCTCAACCAAACTACACAAAGTGTGGTGTGAATTGTGGCTTCATTCATCAAGATCCAAACCCTAGTGGCAACCCTCTTGGGTGATTGGCAAAACACCTGTGAACGAATTTGTCGAACATAAGCAGAGTCAGCCATTTTATAGGCCGGCTGACAGAAAATCATTTGCATATAACAGATAAAACTATAATAGCACAGTAAATGATCAAGCCAAAGAAAAGAGTTATACAAATAAATAACAAATGAGGTAAGTAATACTATTTAAAGGTAATTGGTGCCAAGTGGCTAAAGGGTGGAGTCCTGTCTCCATTGTCCAATCATGTACTCTACAGGGCTCCCAGGCTATACCCAGATTGTGGTCTTCTCATTCGGTAATTTGAGGAAAGGTGCTTCCAGTTCTCGTCCTAGAGTGGGTTCCTGGATAGTTTTGCCGATCCTCCATTATGACAGCCATTTTGTACCGGCCCAGTATAGCTATACCGGGTCGGTAAGAAGTCAATACCAGCCCTGCTGGGGGCAATACCGACTTTTCATGCTCTGCCGCTGGCACAGTATAGCTTTCCACCTGTACAGCAGTCTACCAGGGCTGTGGGTTGAATTACAGCGCACAAAACGGAAGCTGTGAGGAGTGAGCAGCCAGATCACTTTTAACCTTCACAAAAATCTCACACATGCCTAGCTCCATTGAAGACATACCCCGTCTTTAATTTTAACATACTAAGAGCAATATGTGTGGAGGTATCTCCTTATTTAGGTTAGGTATATTTTACTAGTTATAGTATATATAGTCGGGTACTAAGCCATGAGATGATATAGCCCCTTTCTCCGGAGAAGGTCCCCCTCACATGTGACCTCTTTTGATTCAACTCCCCTTGGATCCCGAGAAAAGTTATTCAGCTCCATTTCCTTCTCTACTGGCCACTGCCCAAGTCTACTGAGACAGAACTACCTACCATGCAAATCCTTGCATTATGTAAAGACCATACCCTCTCCCTATGAGAAGTCGGTGAAGAAACCACCTGAGCCAGTGTAAATACAGAGTAAACGCAGTCACAAAGGACTGCATTTGCACAAGGTGTTTATCATTCTTTCAGACAGTACCGGCAGAAGAAGCTGGTTGTGGCAGATAAGAGTAACGGTACTATGACTTGCTCGCCACCAGCCCAAGAACCCCATAGCATCGTGCATTACACCCGGCAGGGGATGTAGTTGACACCCCTACTGTACACAATGAGGGAGAAAAGAAGGAGGGAAGACGTTGGCATTCTGCTAAGAGGAGGCAACATTCTTCATGCGTAAAAATACAGAGCCTACCAGCAATAGACTTCCAGGGCCACTGTTGTCATTGATACACAACACTGTATCCCAACAAGCCCACTATTATTACAAGCAAATGGTTGCAGAGTTGCTTGTGCAAGCAAACGTAGACTCGATCCCGAGTGGGTGTGAAACCAACACTCATGACATGTCTGGTGAAAATGGTGAGCCCTGGGTAGTTATGGAGGTATGCATCCAGCAGCAAGCTCTCCTCCACCCTCTCTACTACCATTGAATGGGGGTCTCTATACAACTCAAAAGGGCCTATCTCTTTCTGAGGGGTTAATGGAAAATCTTCCACTGAACTTTTTTGTATCCGTCTTGCTGTCTTATAATTTTCTAGAGGGACATTCATTTCAAGTTTGAGACGATGGGTAGTCTGGACTGGCCAACCTGACCACAACCCGAGCATGGTGGTTTAGATATTGTCTCTCTCTCAGAGGTGAGGGGGCAGGCGTTCTAGCTTGCCTCAGTGAGTGCATCTCCTCTGTGAAGGTCTTCAGACTGTCCATGGTAGTTGCAATTGGATCCAGGGTGGTAGGTATGCTGTGTACTTTTTGTACTGTGGTTTTATTGGACATGTTTACAGCTGTCCACCGATGAGGGCTGTGGGTGGAATTGCAGCACATTAATCTTAGGGTGTGATGAGTAAATAGCCAGTTTAATTTTAACCTTCACCAAAATCTACCATAATACATATATGAGTAGTAACTGTTGCACAGATCTGTAATACCCACTGTGTTTCTCTTTTCCTATTCATGCTGCAATTCTGCCTTTATCGCAGTTCCTTTTTGAGATAAATCTCCCAAGTTTATGCTCTGGCTTCAATGATGTGTTAACGCTAGCTGAGTTGGGGGTATTTGTTTTTTTATTTATTGACCGTTGAACTTTATGATTTAGGTTTAGTTTTTGGGTAATAGATTGATTTTAGTAGATTTTTCATTGGGTGTGTTTTTTTCTTTTGCTCATTCATGCATAAAGCCCATTTAGGCAATAAAAATGTTCTAAAAGTTATACAAAATCCTTTTTAATGCAATAAACAAGGTAAATCTGATTAATTAACAGTTGCTTGGAGTCTTACTCAACCGCTCAATCACATACGAACATGAAATCACACAGGGTATATCAGTTTTTTAATTCAGTTAAAATGTTAAATTGGAATAAACTGTTTATTAGATTTGACAAGTTGTTTTAGAGATTTAGATTGGTTTGCAGTTGGGAATCTCCAGTATCCACCGCAGTAAGCATTCAAATATCTCCCCTATCTAGAATTTCATTGTTTTTTTGTAGGGATAGGAGGGCTCCGGTTGTAGAAAGAGAGCCCTCACCACCTGCACCACCAACACCACCACCACCTTCTCCACCATTAGAAGAAGCTGCACCGCCAACTCCACCTCGGGAACCTAGCCCGCCTCCTGTACCCAGTCCAGTCAGGGAGCCCTCTCCACCACCAGCTGAAGTGTAAGTTTAATATCAATCAAGACAATCAAAACAAAAAGTAGAGTACCTTTTTGTACAAACTAATATTGAACCAACACCAAACTTTGACATCACAGTGGTAAGTCCATGATAGGCTCAGTGGATGAAAGGTTATAAGTATGTTCAACTAAAAATATTGAGCAATTTTTAAGTCCATACATAGGTGCAGGAAAATGACAACATTTATTGCTTTTCCAAACATGTTCGTAACTCAAAGCGCCTTACTTCAGCATTTTGCATAAATGCTGAACACAATGTTCAATTCTTTTATAAAGATGATGAAAATATCTTTTAGCCCCAGCATGTTAGGCAATGTTTTAGCCCCAGCATGTTAGGCAATGTTATGAAATGTAAAAAAAGAGATAACACAGTCAATAAACTTCGCGAAATAAAAGTTAGACAAATTGAACCAGTGAATCTAAGTTGTTGGATGTTAATGAGAAGCAACAGTGAGTTTCAGTTTTAATCTTAAGAACAGCTTACTTCTGTAACACTTACACCCAACTAATGTGTTATGAGCACCGGTAATTTCTATTCCAATAATCACTGGTAACTTTACTATTATAAGTTAATTCAGAAGTCGAATTAACATTAAACTATAGAGCTTTGTGTTTTAAGCAAAACATATCAGCATTTATCAGGACTGACTTGCCTGGTAAGATGGATACAAACATTTCCTACTGGCTTCAAAGCTTCCAAAGCGATGCGTCAGAAGCAAAAGCTTAATTGTGAGATTAAAAGAAATGTCTGCAAAGTCTCATAATTTTAAGCAACGTTTCATGTTATATAAGAGCATATAATTTACTTGTTTCATAAAAAAAATATTTCATCATCTTTAGAGTTGCTAGTTTACCAATTTACAGTGAACCAGAAAAAGAAGAAGATGTTTTGGACGTTTCAGCTCTCCTAAGTTTACTTACGCCGGGTCCTCCATCACCTATTCCTGCTATACCAGAGTGAGTAACCCACTTGTGATGTGTTTGTCAATGGCACATTACCTTATTTTGAAACAGATTTAAGTATGCAAATTGGTCTTAGAATATTTGAAACTGTTTGTTATTGAATTTTGACAAACCAATTGCTGTAGAGAAACTTCCTAACACAACTATTTTGTTGCAGAGTTGAGGAAGAAAAGCCATCTGGTGAGCTAGACAAATATCAAATTAATATTCATGCTTATGCTTCCTAACATTTGTAAGCTTTCGTTTAATGTGAGTTCTCACTGCGTTAGTTTACAGGATTTTACTTACGTACTTATGGTGTTGAGTTGACGGCTGTTTCTCCTCCATACCAGAATTTTATTTTAAAATTTATAAGGGAGACATTCTTACTTGGCCGCAGATCTTAAAACAATTAATTTTTTTATGTTTCTGTATGTGTTAGTTAACATCTCCTGTTGCTTATCAATAATTGAGCTCAGCTAAATTTACCTAAGAGCAGTTTGAAGAAACTGGAAAATTTAAAGAAGTCTCAAAGTTTCAAAATTTAGAGATGTCATCCTAACTCTTTACTTTGGGTGTTGGGATGACATCTATAGGTCCTGATGTTAGCTTGAAAACCCTGGAGAATTTCTGAGGATTTCATTTTTAGAAGTTGTGTTATAACTTACCGTAGTAGATTTAAAACTTTAAAACAATTAAAGTTTTTTGTTTATTTAACTATTATTCAACATTTTCTGTTATTATAATAGATCTCATTCCAACACCAAAAAATCAAATTAGACAATGCCTCCGGCCATTTCTATATTTATCTGATATGTCACTGATATCTCCTTATGAAGTGCTTCAAATAACAACCTCGTTAAAACTCACTTGGTTTCTATATTTTCATAACATGATTAATAATTAGCATGTTATGAGTGTTGTCCCCCCATTCCAACATCTTAGAAAACCTATGACACGCGCAAATGTTATAGCAAACTCTAAACTTTTGTTTTATATTTTGATTGGACAATTTTTTAATCATGAAATCACTGAAATATAACAAATCACACTATAACATTGGTTGCTTATTGGTATAATTAACAAGTAGCAGTAGCAGGCTAGCAGACGTGTGGTTATACTTCAGTGACTTCATGATCCAAAAATTTTCCAATCAAAATATAAAACAAAAGTTTAGCATTTGAACTTTGATGACTTTGATATTTGAAGCACTTCACAATGACATATCAGTGACATAGCAGATAAATATAGAAATTACCAGAGGAATTCTTTAAATTGAGTTTACATATATATATATAATACTTTATTGGCACCATAACAGTTAATTGACGAAAATTATGAATTCCCAAAGATTTCTCAGGACTTTGGGACCGATAGATGTCATCCCAGCACCTTAATTTGTAAGAGGATGCAAAACTTCTTAAAACCCTTAAAGGGCCTATGACGCCTAATTTGAAGAGGATTTGATTTAATTTAAACTTTTTGAGGTTGAAATGTGTTCAGAAAAATTATCTGGAGTTGCCCTCTCACCAGTAAAACGATTCCTATAGACACAGTCAGCACTTGCCAAGAGGCCTTTTTTTCCGAAGACGCACCAATTATATAAAACTATGAAGCGAGTTTTCGAAAATTTGGCTTGTTCATATAGAAATAGGGCGTCCTAAATATAAGTTTTGTGCAGAGACTCTTTTGATTGCAATAAAATGATATTGCAACAAATTTTAGTTTTTTTGGAGCTGTTTTTCTCAAGTCAGCAATTTGTTTCATCTTTGGTAAGCTTGCTATTATGCATACACTGGCGTTCACGTGTTAGCGTTTGTCATTAAAATAATAATAATTTTCATGTGAAAAATTAATCAAACAATAACACTACTAAACTTTCATAATAATACTAGGTGAAAAAAAACATTGCCAAAATTGTATTTCTGGCGCGGCTTATTTTACAAAAACGATAATAATTAAATCTGAAATACTGACTATCTTTCCAAAAAAAAAACTTCAAAAGCGCTAAATAATAATAATTAATATTTTTAAAAAGTAGTTTGTAACTGAAAAATTAACAAAAACAGTACAAACTACTTGCTGTAATTTACTATATAATATCATAATGCAGACAGTCCCTTCTGCGGAACGCGTGGTCATAGACCCCTAGACCTCATAGACCTCTGTCCATAGACCTCTACATGATACCTATTGCTGTTTTTTACCGCAAGTGAGTTTTTTCAATAGTTTTACAATGCTTGAAGAGAAAACAACTCTACACACAAAGTGCGTCTTAAAAAGCCGGTCCTAAGCTCTTAAAGAGCTCTTCACATATTTTTACACTGGAAATCACTAAGCAAATGAATGTGAAAATGGATGGCACGAGGCTAACAAAAAACTTTAGGGTTTTTCATCTCCTACACTTATCAGAGCCAATACTCACAATTCGCTACAGTATGATTGTAAGGGAAGATGCAATGGGAAAGTTTATATTGAACACCTAACATTATATAGACTGGAGCACAGCAAGCACATCAAAATCGCTAACAGTGATCTTCCGAAAGATGTGACGCAGCCAAACAAGCTCATAAGCAGCATGGTGAACAGATTTTTTAATTGGTTCAAAATACATACTGTCTAACAAAACTAAATACACCCATGTAACTCACCAAATCCCCAGTAATAAAAGAAAGAGTCAATGGGTAATGAGTAGGAGTCCTCCCATAGTGTGCCTCTCCATTTCCTGGTAAGTTCTCTGACTTCCCATAGCTGGTGGCCGGCTGGCATCCAACCATTGGTCTAGTATTTTGGTGTATGGGACCTTCTAGATCTCTCACACTATGGATTAGCTCCCCAGTCTAGGTGTCAATATTGTGCCTGCCCTTCATGACTCCATGCAAGCCCTGCCCGGGTCAATATCAGCCCTGTAATTTTCAGGGGCAGCCCTGCATGGCACTGAATACTAAGAAGGGAATACCAGTCGACACAGCCCTGACTGTCAAAACTACCAGTCACTTTTTGGTAGTAAAATTTAGAACAGAAGGATGCTTCTGGGTCACAGTGATAGCTCACATTCAAGTAAAAGCCTGTAGATACAAGCTTTTGCCAACCCCAGTCCATATAAGTCTACTTCAGATCACAATTGACAGAGGATGGTTTCAACACATGTGATAATCCCGGCTGGAAAAAAGGAGTTGGGTCCAAAAGAGGGGGAACCAAGGTGGAATGAAACTTAAAAGTGATGAGTTGCTCACTAAAGTCATCACAAGATCTCACTTCAGCTAAGAAGACAATTAACAATTAAAAAATATAATTCACCTGCTGGAACATCAGCTATTATTGTTATCCTGCTTTTGTAATGGATTTCAGTCTGGTTTCTACGAATATCCACTATTATCTAGTATTATGCCTCTCCAGAGCGGGCACTGTGCTGCTCGACAGTGACAACTAGGTAAATACAGCCAGATCATTTGGCATCGGCAGAGCCCGAGGCTACATATGTAAATAACCGACAAATCATGCAATGAATAAGTTTTAAATGTAATAGGCGCCAAGTGGCTAGAGGCGAAGTCTTATCTGCTATTGTCAAATCAAAAATTCCCTACGTGGTCCCAAAGCTCTGGTTAACCTGTGGTCTTGATATCTGCGGATACGAGGAAGGGTGTTTCCTGTTTCTGTCCAAGAGCAGGATCCTAGCTGGTTTTGAAGGTCCTCTGCTGTGGTAGCCATCTTTGACCAACCACGTGTCACCACACCGGGTTGGTAGGGGTCAATACCGGCCCTGCATACGGTGCTACCAGCACAGTAACATTTTATGGAGCAACTTCTTCATGCAAAAAATCATGTATACTTAGATTTATGTCCGAGTGTTGCTTATTGATCTAAATGTTTTGTTCTACAACTCTATGCTACTGTTGTAGGAGGTGTGATAAATGCAGGCAACCACTGTTATATCATCAGTCTGTTCCAGTGTCTGACTCATAATGAAAAGTTTATGAATGCATTCAATTGTGAGTTTATCATCACATCACTTTCTCTAGGCACGTTTGCTTAAAGAACAACGGAATGTTTTTTTTCTGAAAGTTTTTATCGGATCAGCCAGGTAAATCCATAGTTGGGCATTTATTATTATGGAAACACTTTGTAGGTGACCGAGGGAACCGGGAGTGTATTGCTTGCTACTTCAGATCTTTGGGACCCAGAACACTTGGAGGTGAAAAATTAAACTCAAATGAGTTTTGGGACAACTGTCTATTTGGTATGATAGGTTTACAATTAATACGCATTTAAATCACTTTTGAAAATTATTGTACAGTAGTATAGTAGAGTACAGTACTATTTTTACTTTGTTTATCTATCTGGAGCAGTCGCTAATTCGCATCTAAGAAACAAGCAAACGACGCAGTATTTTGGAGTTTCAGATGTGGCAATTAATAATAGGTAAAACAATGATACGGATTCTTCTAAGTGTTCCAAACGTCGGCCTTTACTGATTACAATATTTATGTGCAGTCGACTGCATCATATTTTTCTTTACTACTTGAAAGTGATTTACAATCTGTAGGCTAGTGAACTGTACTGAAAAAAAGACTGGACATCTCAAAAGTGATATAGAATTGCGTGATGCAGCCTGTATTTGCAGTGGAAAACAGCTCTTCTTTTAGCTCAGGCTTCCTTGATGTAGCAGCGTGACAGCTGCATGTATATCCACATTATTTTAAAAGAGTTGCAAAGTGCTACCCTATCCAAGTCAAAATCTGCCTTATCTAGTCCTTGCAGAATTGAGCCAGCAGTGAGCTAGCAGCATGCCAGCAGGCTGCAAGTGAACAACATTTACTAACATAAGTAATTCTCTCTAAACCAAAATTGGTCAGTCAGCTATAGTACTAGTAGTCGTGTGCTGTTAACATGCTCAGAGCCGGTCGCAGATCCAGTCCTATACCTAAATATTGTAATGGATTCCGGTCTGTTACCACGGACATCCACTAGTCTCGAGTATTCTACCTCTCTCCAGAGGGGACACTGTACTGACCGACAGTGACAACTGTATAGGGCAACCGAATTACCCGGTAAGGCAAGAGCCCATGGCTCAGACAAACAGTACCGAGGTAGTGTTTGCTATAGTGGCTTTATTACAAAGCAGTCCTGAGGGTAATTATTCCTCTAGGTGTTTAGCAATATAAGAATACATGCTATGGCTCATTGTAATGAATGCACTGATTATCAGTAGGAGCTCTCCTTTTATAGGAGAGCTAAGGAACACAAAACATATAAGATACAATGCACAGGAAGTAATGCAACCAATGACATCAATTATATAAATACTTAACCAATCACAATGCAATGCAAGATAATACAAGGAGGTGCCAAGTGGCTAAAGGCGGAGTCTTTTCTCCCAACTGTCCAATGACATCTCCTACAGGGTCCACAGGCTGTATATAGAATCAGGTCCACTAAGTTGGTACTTTAGGGGTAGTCACTTCCTGTTTACGACCTTGACTAAGTTCCTGAACATCTTTACAGATCCTCGTCTAAGGCGGCCATCTTGTGCCGGCCCAGTACAGCTGTACCGGGTCGGTAGAGGTCACTACCGACCCTGCAGGGGTCAATACCGGCCCTGCTTACCATGCTACCGGCACAGTATGACTTCCTACCCAACAGCTATTAACCAAATGCTGTGGGCAGAAGCCTCGCGCATCGCTTCACAAGGTTCCTAGTGTAAACTACCTGTTTACCACTAGAGTGCACTGAAATCTACCACATACCTCTCTCCATTAAAGTCATAGCCTGGCTTTAATAATAAAATATTAAGAGTAGATATGTGTGGGGGGTAACACTTGTACCCAGGTTATATATTTGATTATGTAACAGATATATATATAACAGAACAAGAGTATATATTTAGTAGCATATATACAATGTCTGGCGTCTCATTTAGTAGAGAACGCCCCTGAGGCTGGTGGCTTGCTGGCGCAACCGCTCGACCTCGGTAGTGACAAGCCGCGCTTCGGCTTTAGCCACAGTCGTCTGCTCTTCTGACAGAGTCTGGCTGATCAGCAGCCTCCGCAGCTCTCCCAGCTGCTTCTCCAGAGTAGTGACGTGATCCTCTATCTGGGTGGCTAGACGGTCACTGTGTCGCAGGAAGTGCAGTGATGGTCTGGGTACGTCCAACTCTCCTGGCTCCGTACTGGCAACTTCTGGCTCTGGTAGGCAAGTTGCGCTAGGCGGACTAGCCGTCCGTTTGGGTATTCTATACCCGGTGAGGGTGAGCTTGCCTCTCTTGTCGTCCTTCCTCTTAGGAGCTTCCCTTTGTACTGGAGAGCCCAGTCGCTTTTTCACAGGCACCTTGGGAGTTGGTTCCCCTTGATGTGTGGGCTGGCATCGCCTGAATTTAGATGCGTTGCTCCATCTAACAAACTCACAGAAACGGGAGTAGCTCGGCCGATCTACAGTGTATATGATTCCCGTCTTCTGGTAGTGCATCTCATTCCCTGGTGCATCGAACTTGCTCTGATGCGAGTATACCGCGTCGCGGCTCTCGCTCGCATAGTGGCACCGACAGTAATGTCGTAGATAGTGCTGCAGGGTGTGCACCCTGAGCTGCCGCAGGTTCCTGGCCTGGTAGTTGCACTTGGTGCATGTATGGTCCACGGCCTCCTGTAACAGGTGCTCCACCCGCTCCTCCGTCTCCGAGGTGACCCAGCGCAGCATGCGCCATCTTGTAGGGTTTCGTCTCCCATCCTCCTTCCATGAGGTGGTTGGCTCATCGTCCAACGTAGGGGTGACTGGGGCCGGCACCTTCTCCTCGGTCTCCTCTGCCTTCTCCTCTGCAGTAGGGCTAGGCGCTTGCACCAACCGGATGGTGAGCCTCGGTGTCACGTCCACTTGGGAGCGTGAATCTACAACACAAGGTGCATGATAGATTTTATGCAATGTGTTAATGGGCTGCCTATATTGCAGCGGAGCTTGCTCTACCATAGTGTCATGTATGGGCGAGAGCAGTGGCCCTGGAAGTTCTAGCGCCGACAGAACCTTCCGTATCTTGCTCCTAGGAGAACGCCGTTCCTTATTTAAGGAAAGCCAGCGCCGTTTCTCCTCTTCCCACTGTACCTTGGGGGTGCAAGCAACATCCCGTGCCGGGGTGTGGTGCACTGTGCTGTGTGGCACTAAGGTTGGTGGTGAAGACGTCGTGGGACGTTCACCTTTAGCTGCCACCACAGGCTTCTTCCTTCGGTAGGCTCTACAAGGGTAATTACTGCCTTGCAACCTCTCAGTCCCTCCTGACTGAATCTCTGGAGAGCCCCGGGCCGGTACAGGGTTGCCCCGGGCCGGCATAGAGGTGCTCCGGGCCGGTAGGGAGTCATCCCGGGCCGGCAGGCAGGCAGCATCAAGTGGTGGGCACTTGATCTCCCGCTCTTTTTTATCTACTACCCTTCTGAGGGTGTCAGCAGTCCCAACTCGTGGGAGAGCGCATTCTCTACTGTCACCAGCGCATGGTAAGTCTAGAGGTACAGGTTTAGCATAGCCAGGTGGGCTGCCACTCCGTAGTGCTAACGGATCTCGTGGCGTGCAGTTTTCAAACAACCATTTCGAAAACGCTGCGTTTAATTGCTCACCTTCTGTTTCTTTCTTGGCCAGCTGGATCTCCTTCTCCTCAGCTTTTCCTTGGTCAGGCTTGGTGAACAGCTCTGCCGTGGGCATGGTCTCCAGCTCTTTCTGGGTAGGTGGGTAGTCGTCTAAGTCCAGTAGCAGATCCTCTGCGTCACTTAGTTCTAGACAGTGGTTGGACATCTTGTGAGCAAGTGTTACTCTGTCGACGACTTTCGCGGGTATGAGTGGCTTCTTGGAGCTGCAGTGTTGTTCACAACTCTGACTCACTCTGTCTGGCTCCACAGGAAGTGTTTGGGTACTGGGGGTTTTCGGCCGCTTCTCCAACTTCTTCCGACGGTCTGCTACAGTGATTCTGTTCACTGGAGGTTGTCGGGGAGCTCCTGGGGATTCTTTTGAAACCAAGCGCGATGTGGTCCGCACCTCCCTTGCAGCCTTTTTGGGTCTGTTTACTGCTTTCCTTGCCTTTCCTCTAGGCGGGTGGTGGGAATTCCCATCTATGCACAGTTGAGCGCTCTCATAGCCTGCTTCTGTGTGGTGCTTGTTTGCTTCATCTCTGCATCTTTTAACAGAGGGTTGATAGTCAAAGGGCAGCTGCCTCTCTCCAGCAGCCGGGCTCCCTTCTCCCCAGCGCAGGGGCGTAGCCAGCGGGGGGGAAAACGCTGTTTGGCCTATAGCTTCTACAGTTGTTGTCCGATCCGGCTCAAATCTTCTGCCATCTACCTGTGGCGGGGGCTCTTCACGGCCTGATACACTCCACCTGTAGTTCTCTCTACAGTGGATGGTTGTGTGGGGACGTCCTCTTCTTCAGGGGTGTAAGGGGTGTTCTCCGTCAGCTCTGCCTGTGTTAGACGGACACTATCATCAAGTGGCCGCCCGTGCTTGTCTGTGCAAGGCAACACATGTCCGTCAATGATGACATGGGAGTCTGGAAACCTTAGGGCACACTCGTGTAAGGTGAGAAACGGCATGCCAATTATGGCATCTTCATTGATGTCACTAATGACGAAGTTTGCGCTCGTTCTCAGTTTACGAAGCTGCAAGCTTACTTGCAGGGTACCGTAAAAGGGAATCCTCGACCCGTCAGCCATGAGTCCATGTGCCTCGCTGCGTTGCAGCGTGTCTTTCACTGACTGTGGCAATTGCTGGTACAGGTGTCTCGACAGCAAGTTGGTTGTGCAGCCTGTGTCAATCAACAGGGAGGCTGGTCTACCGGCTAACCTTCCAGCCAGGAAGTAGCTGGCCTGGTAAGGTCGCTCCAGCGGTGGCGCTGCCATTTGTGTGCTCCTGGGGGGTTGTCCACTCTTCTTCAGAGTTACAGGACTGTAAGGGGGTTGACGAGCAATCCGGCTACTGTCAGTCTGTGTTCTCCTGGGGGGTTGTCCACTCTTCTTCAGATTACAGGACTAATGGGGGCTTGTCGAGCTGTCCGGCTGTCCTCAGCGGGCGTCTGTGCTCTCTTGGGGGGTTGTCCACTCTTCTTCAGAGTTCCAGGACTGTATGGGGTGTCAGGAGTTGTCCAGCTGCAGTCAACGGGTATTGATGCTCTCTTGGGGGGTTGTCCACTCTTCTTCAGAGTTCCAGGACTGTACGGGGCATCAGGAGTTGCTTGGCTTGTCCAGCTGTGGTTGGTTGCTGTCGGTTGTATCTTGGGAGGTTGTCCACTCTTCTGCAGAGTTCCAGGACTATAAGGGGTTGTGGGTGTGGTCCGGCTTGCCCAGCTGCAGTCAGCTGCCGGTGGCGCTACTGCGGGCGCCGGCCGTTTCCCGTCTGTCTGGGGTTGTTTGTGAAGTGAGCTGCGCGCTGAGTTCGGGGGCAGGTACTCATCATGTGACCTGGTTGTCCGCAGCCCCAGCAGCGTGTTGCAGGCTCTGCCTCCAACTGTGGAGGGGGAGCTGCTTGTCTTGCCGCTCTCAGCGACCGTAGCTCTTCTGTTAGTAGCTTTAGGCTGTCCATGACTGTTGTCATAGGATCCGGTATGGCAGGTGTAGGGGTGTGGTGTGTCTGCTGTACGGCAGTAGCGGTGGAGATACGTTGAGACGGGCCCTTGGCAACCGTCCTCATCCATTCCTCTTCCTCCTCGTCGGCATCCTCTTCCAACATCCGTACATGAGCCTGGCGCTCTTCAAACGGTGTCTTTATCTGCATATACTCATTGCCGGCCCGGACTGCTTCAGCAATGTCAATGGGCTGCATGGCCAACAAGTGTCTTTGCAGGTAAGCATTTCCAACCGTGGTGCTGAAGATATCCAGCATCATCCTCTGCATGGGTCGGTGAGGTAGATCTGCATACGCAACGCGCACTAGGCGCTCTACTTCACTTGCATGCTCTTGGAGCGACGTCTTGTGTTGGCGGCGTAGGCTGGTCAGCCGGGACATAGCTTCCCTGGGTGTTAGCCCAAAACGTGCTCGTAGTGCAGCAAAGATACCCTGCAGTTGTGGAGGCTTTCCACAGTCCAATGCTTTACCTCGTAATGCATCCCTTAGGTATAACATGGCCGTGTTCTCTGGCCACTCATTCATTTCGGCTACCTCAATGAATCGGCTGATGAAGTACTCAACGTCTCCTTCGCCGTCGAACTTCGGAGCCTTTAGTCTAGCTGGTGCATTGTCTTGGTTGGGCCTCATCATAGCCGTCAATGCTTCGGTCAATCTATCAATGGCTGTAGCTTCTGGGTTGCCAGCGGGTGCTCGACCAGCGCTGCGTGCTCTCTGGGTGGCCATTCTTTGCAGATAGAGCAGTGATCTCAACTCAAATCTAAGAAATGGTCAGTACAACTGGATCCCGGGCCGGTATGGGTTAGATCCGGGTCGGTAGCTGTGTTTCCAGTGGCTCTAGCAGATCTAGGGGTTGGTCCAATGGATACTGTGGCAGTATCTGGCACTCCGTCGCTTGTAACAACCGTTACGAAACTTATTGTACTGCTGCAGGGCGGAGCGAAGCTCTACGGGCCTACAGGCAGTAGTGTAGGGACACTGTAAATGGATACAGTGCCGGGGTCACTGTTACCAGCTGAGTAGCACTCCAAGCTGAATAACCTCTGGTAGCTGAGTCTGTATAGCTGATACACGACTCTCTCTTCCTTTCGCACAGTGCCGGTATCTCTATGTCCAGGTCGGAGCGAACTCTACGAGCCTGTAGAAGATACGGTAGCGCCTGTACTGGACTGCTGCAAACGGAGCAAGCTCTACGGTTGATGCAGACAGCCTTTAGTAGTGGATACTGTGCCGGGATAGCTGCTGCAGTTCGGAGCGCACTCAAACGAACCTGCAGAGAAATCCGGTAGTATCTTGCGTCAATTGCTCTTCCGATCTACTACTTCGGTAGATCAATTTCTCCTCCTCTCTCCAGATCTACACCCGGTAGATCACTTCTCCTTCCTCAGTGGTAGCTGGCCTGCAGTGCATTCGCAGGGCCAGAGGGTAGCGTGAAAGAGCACAGCGTGGGAAGGTACCGTTTATCCCACCGCTGCCACCAATGTAATGGATTCCGGTCTGTTACCACGGACATCCACTAGTCTCGAGTATTCTACCTCTCTCCAGAGGGGACACTGTACTGACCGACAGTGACAACTGTATAGGGCAACCGAATTACCCGGTAAGGCAAGAGCCCATGGCTCAGACAAACAGTACCGAGGTAGTGTTTGCTATAGTGGCTTTATTACAAAGCAGTCCTGAGGGTAATTATTCCTCTAGGTGTTTAGCAATATAAGAATACATGCTATGGCTCATTGTAATGAATGCACTGATTATCAGTAGGAGCTCTCCTTTTATAGGAGAGCTAAGGAACACAAAACATATAAGATACAATGCACAGGAAGTAATGCAACCAATGACATCAATTATATAAATACTTAACCAATCACAATGCAATGCAAGATAATACAAGGAGGTGCCAAGTGGCTAAAGGCGGAGTCTTTTCTCCCAACTGTCCAATGACATCTCCTACAGGGTCCACAGGCTGTATATAGAATCAGGTCCACTAAGTTGGTACTTTAGGGGTAGTCACTTCCTGTTTACGACCTTGACTAAGTTCCTGAACATCTTTACAGATCCTCGTCTAAGGCGGCCATCTTGTGCCGGCCCAGTACAGCTGTACCGGGTCGGTAGAGGTCACTACCGACCCTGCAGGGGTCAATACCGGCCCTGCTTACCATGCTACCGGCACAGTATGACTTCCTACCCAACAGCTATTAACCAAATGCTGTGGGCAGAAGCCTCGCGCATCGCTTCACAAGGTTCCTAGTGTAAACTACCTGTTTACCACTAGAGTGCACTGAAATCTACCACAATATATTGCCCTTTGCCTGCGCTAGCAAACTAAACGTTGACTCTGATTGCTTTATTGGCTGGGAGCCATCTATTGGGTACACAAGTCAGTAACATGGCTGGAGGGACTTGCCCTCCGCTAGCAATATTCATTTTATTGCAACAGATGATTCAAACTAACACTAATTTTATTGTTATTAATTAATGCAACTGCTTGGGTGGATTTTCAACTTTGGTACTATTCTTTCCACTCGTTTGTGTAAAACCAATCAACTGTATGTGATTTCAACTACAATATTTACATGTCTTCACCTCCTAAATTAGCTACATTGCAGGATTACAAAATACCGGTTTGTGAGCTAGCGTTGTGCTGTTGGTCAATAGCCGTTGAATGTACATACTCGATTGATAACCAAACCTCATAGACATTAGCCTGGCTGGTCACCTTACTCATAAAACGGTGCTAACAAAAAGTGCACTTTAGCTTATAAGCATCCATTGATACCGCTATTCTATAATGGACAGTCTATATTTTCATGAAGTATACTGATAATGAAACATGTGACGATGCTGATTTCCCTCTTACGTCACTATCTCAGTAAATTCTAGGTTGGACTGAGATAACACATTTATCATACTTTTAGAGAATGAAAGAATAGCTGGCAAGTATAATCGCTATACTCAACATGATGTAGCAGAGTTTTTCGATACAGTGATAGACAGCTGTGGAAATCATGTGTAAGTTTTGGTATTCCACAAATTGACATACCATTGTTTTTGTTGTAAATTACCACAAACTAACTTTTACATGTAGGCTAGCAATAACAATTACGGATGATCCAAAAGCGTACAGTAGAAATGCGTCACAATAATCTGCTTGACTATTAGGCATAAAGCCTGTTTAGTTTCACTCTTTTGCAAAATACATACAATAACTTGCAAGGCATAAAACAGTACATGCATGAGCTGTTATTTGCGTATAACACCAGCTTATGATCCATCCACAAAGTAATTTGCCATCGGTAAAAAACTGATGTGATAACCTTTTGATAGCCAATGTATTAGTTTGCAATTGATTTTCGAAGCGAAACGTGGTGTGATAGATTTGATGGTACATAACCAGTGTGCATTTAGGTCCCCTTGTCATGGAATTTGCCTAGTGTTGCCAGTCATAAATGTATCTGCTTGTTTTGATAAATGCGCAGTTCACATATGAATAAGCAATGTAGCGTAGAATGCGCTAGCTAAGCGAGGACAGGCTTGCTTAGTTGATAACACTCAGTACGTCGTATAGTTGAAGCAGATGAGCCAGGCGCCCGGCTTATAATCAAGATCAGTACGCTGAGGATTACAAGCTAAAGTGTACTGTAAGAGATTTGCGTGATAATTCTACACTCCTTACCCCCCCCCCCCAACCCAAGACCTTCTTCCACCCCTTGCCCTGTCAACAACCCAGCTAGAGACAACATCTGAGCTTTTTCCTCTCCATATCTATACAAATTCCTCTATAAATTAGTTACCAATGACCCCGGCCCTATATAGACCCTGTATCCATGCCTATATAGTAAATATATCCTACCCGGCGTTACCCTGGGTCTACCCCGGATCATCCACTCCAGACCAGTATCCAAAGAAGTTGATTCAGAGCCCGGGACCTATAGGACTAGATGCCCACCTCAGAGAGTGCAGGAACAAAGTGCGATAGCCTAAAACGCAGATCAAGGAGTTAGATGCCCTAATAAGGAGTGGAAATTTACGGACCAAAAAAAGAGCCGAAAAGCAGCCCAGTGTACTTTGCCATGTGCTCACTGCTGTTATTGGATCACCCTGTTTAACAAATTTGTATTACCTGTTTTCATTGACGCATCATTCTTGCTGTATTATGTGATTGGTTCACCCTAATAAGGGGGTGAACTTTCCCCCTTTTCTCCTATAAAAGGAGTTCTTGTGCTACCTTCCAAGCAGAAGTATTGATGATCTTGTTAATTACCTTACATTGTACTGCTGAATGGATTTGAGTAAATATAGTGTTGTCGTAGAAACTCTGTTATCGTATGTCTGGGTCGAGGACACCGTGAGGTTGGCAACGTCTTCTCGGGATGGAACCCGAATTGTAGAAGAAGTTGACAGTGGATACCGTTGTGTTGGTAGCAGAGAACACAAAAATACTACAGTACTATTGTTTGACACAATCTATTATTGTTACCACTTTGAATATTGGCGGCTAGACAGTTATCAATCTGCCAGCTTATGCATATGATTTTCTATGCTTAGCCAGACTAGTGACCCTGTAGGGAGAGATACGCTAATGACCCACGCGCAACCGGCTAGAGATCCAAACATTGAACTAACGCAATCACGCTTATATATGCTATCATTGCGGTTGAAGTACATGCTCCAACAAATCATTTTTTCATTTCTCACAAAACTGTTAATCTTAAAAAAAATTATGGGGAAATGAGAGAAAACTTTTTTATCTACCAGAAAAAATAATAAAAACGTCACAAATCAACTTGGTTTAAGTATTTTTGATAACCTGATTAATTGATCGTAATATCTTTTGGCAGCACAGCTTTATCGTTTATATACAGAATATAGCTTTGTAACGATAATAAATAAAACCGCCAAATCTAGTAGCAAATGTTTGTTTATTGTTCTTATTCAATATTATTGTTATAATTAATAGATGCTATACTAGGAAAATTGATATGCCTGGGAAGTTTCAATTTTTTAAATAATAGTAATTATAATATATATCATTATGAAATTAATTGTATTGTTTGTGCTGAATAATAATAATAATAATAACAAAAGCCTGCAATTTAATAAAAATGTAATTATTTATTGTTAGATGAATAATGAAAACAATATTGAAATTGTTTTAAAGTATAGGTCATAATACATTGTATTACATGTTATTACATAAGATGGGATAATAATTATTAATTATTATTATTGGTCACCTTTAAACATTTATTATTTTAGTTTTTAATTATTATTAACAACAACCATTATTTTATTAAGGAGCTTCAATTATTTTTTATTTATTTCATTTCAGGTGTTTTATAAGCATTTCTGATCATAAACTTTACAATGGGGGATAATCAGACTTATCGTAGCAAATTCTGTACCAAGTTACAGTAATAATAATGGTGTCAATCTGGATCCCTGGACTTGGACCCTTCATTAGTCCAAATTTAGAGCAACTTTGCCTTACAAAAAAAATATCACTGCTTGTAGCGTAATGTCTTCTTTATTTTCCCCAATGAATTATTGAGATATGATTCTGCAGTAAAAAGTTATGATTTATTTTCTAAACCCTAGTATTTTCGCGTAACGATATTTTATATAAAGTTTTGATCGGAAACAGTTTTGTTTGTAACCCAATAGCCGTTGCACGTACGTTTTATACTGCGCAATGATTGGCGTATCTCTCTATACAGGGTCACTAAGCCAGCCTATTATGATTCATCTTTTCTACAGTGCATGTTTTTTGTTATGCAAAATGTATCTTGTTTTTCAATTGCCATAGTTTCCTATAAATAGCCAGACATTTTGCCCAGCTTTCAGAGTTAGTTTTAGTTTTGTCTGAGATAGTATCCAGTCTTGCTCAGAAAAGTGCAAGCGATTGCTTGTACAGACCTAATGTTGTG
Source organism: Cryptosula pallasiana (assembly GCA_945261195.1). NCBI lineage: Eukaryota > Metazoa > Bryozoa > Gymnolaemata > Cheilostomatida > Cryptosulidae > Cryptosula > Cryptosula pallasiana. The sequence continues at coordinate 6,934,066 of OX183133.1, forward strand.
TTATAACTAATAACTTATTATTAATTCAAAACATTGTGTGCTTAGTGAGGACCACTATCGTTTGCATACATAACATCCGGATCTGTTTTCTATTCAGACCTTCTACAACAGTGAGCCTATACTACCATACTGGTAGCGCTTGCTGTTTGTGTGAACTGCCTTCCACAAAGAGACTACGCTACCAGTCTATTTGCACCCTGTGTTACTGCTTTGCTATTGCTACACAGCACATGTACTTTCTAACAGTTGCCTCTAAAGGTATTATCGAAATCAAAGCGAAATCCTTTACAACCTGATAGTTGTTACCATCAGGCTGCCTCCTAATAGCAATGGAATGAGACCGGTATTTACTGTATACACTCTCTTGTCTTGTATGAGCAATAAAGCCCACATTTACCAACACCGACACAGGGTAATTTACTACCCAGCCCTGGTTAGGTATCCAGGGTCTGCAAAAACAATGGCTACCATAGTCTGCGAGGGTAAAAGTAGCCCAAGAACCCCTTAAAGGGGTTGTGCCACGGTGTTTTTACCAAATTTCAATTGCTTTTGTCTGTATCAGGTCTGGATAATAATAAAATTATTTGTTGGAGTTGCGTTCTCCTCCCCGCTCTCATTCATATAGACGCAATTGCGGCTGACCTAAACGACTTTTAGAAAAATAGACGGCGCAAGTCATATAACGCTATAAAGCAGAAAACCAAAAAATTGGCTTGTTTGACTAGTTATAGGTCGTTCTATAAAAATTCTGGATGCAAGCACTATACTGAATCATAAAAAATGATATTTGAATGGTTTCTAGAATTATTTGGGGGGTTTTGAAAAGTCAGCAGGTGCCTGTTGACTTTGATAGGATTGCTATTGCCAAAGGTGTCCGCCGTTTTATCAAAGATATCGCTATGATATATGTAATCTTTGGTTGTAGCCTCAGAGGTGTTCTTTGAATTACTAGAGAGTGGGATACCAAAACCCCCAATAAAATGGTGAGCAGCACAGTTGTTGTTAGCTATGCACGTGACCGCAGACTGCGTCAACCCGCTCCTCCTATTAGTACTACTACTTGTGCTGCTTCAGCTCCTCGCCTGTGATTTACACTCCATTCAACAACTACTATATACCTTCTTGGCTTGGGTTTACTATTTTATGCTATTTAGAATCTCGCTACTCAGCTCAGGTGTGCTGCCAATACATACTACATCTTATTTTATAATCATAATGGTAGTTAGTTTTGCTAGCTTCTTCTTCTTCTTGCTACCACTACTAACAAACAACAACTTCTTCGTAGGAAGGTCGGTGGGTAGTAGTAGTTGTTGTTAGTTGCAGTAGTAACGAGTAAGTTATTACTACTAACTACCTACTTACCCCTTGCTTAAAAACTATTACTACTATTATTATATTTTATTACTACTATTCATATAATTATAATAATAAATATAAATTTATTATTATAAAATTATTATAATAATTATTATTAATTAAATATATATTATATATTTATTATAATAAACAAACTATATATAAGTATTTATTATAAATAATAATAATACATACATACATATAATAATACTGCAACAAAAAATAACAAGTAATAAAATTACAAATATAATAATATAACAACAACTACTACTACAATAATATATAATAAATAATAATAATAATACTACTAACAGTAGTAGTAGTAGTATTATTATAATAATTATTATTGTTTGTATTATTATATGTACTTATACTACAACAGCAGTAGTAGTGTATAAGAGTAGTAATATATGAGCAGATCTCCCTACCAAGTGTTTTTTTGTGGATTAGACCTTGGGGTTGAGGCAATGGGTCACGACGTTGGATGAATTCGCCGAGTTTATATTGTATTTCATTTGAGGGGTACTTGAGTGGCATTCGAGTGGCATTTAAGTGGCATTTGAGTTTTGATTATTTTTTTACTTAATTTGAACTCATATGGCAGATAGATTTTGAATGTATGGCATTTAAGTTTTGATAATTTTTTTACATAATTCGAACTCATATGGCATCTTGAGAGAGAGGAGAGAGAAGAGAGAGAGAGAGGAGTTTTATCTACATTGAATAAATATATTGATCAAAAATGAAACATTATAAGATTATATACATTGATTACATAATAAGTAGGGAAAATCTTCCTATATAATATAGCTAGAGTCAGTAAATACTAAGTAATACAAAGCACTACAACTTGTAATGACAATCAATGCATACATACATACATATGGTATCTTGAGAGAAAGAGAGAGGAGAGAGATTTTTTAGTTTTCTATACATTCATGTATATATGGTTAATTATGTACATATTTATGGGTATATTTATATCTACATAGAGAGAGGAGAGAGGAGAGTGGGTATATTTATATCTACATAGAGAGAGGAGAGAGGAGATCTATCTACATTGAATAAATATATTGATCAAAAATGAATCATTGTATGATTATATACATTTATTACATAATAAGTAGGGAAAATCTTCCTATATAATATAGCTAGAGTCAGTAAATACGCATATGTCCATATTCATGTACATGTGCATAAATGGACATGAATAGGTACATGTCCATATTCATGTCCATATTCATGTCCATATTCATGTCCATATTCATGTCCATATTCATGTCCATATTCATGTCCATATTCATGTCCATTTATGTACATGTCCATATTCATGTCCATTTATGTACATACCTATGTTCATATTTATGTACATGCGCATGTCCAAATTCATGTCCATATTAACATTTTATAGCTATGTACGGAGGAGAGAGAAGAGAGGAGAGAAAGATTTTTTAGTTTTTTATACAACCATGTATATAAGGATAATTATGTACATATTTATGGATATATTTATATCTAGATTGAATAATATACATTTATGACATAATAACTATATTGAATGCTATAAAATATGTTGGAAAATCACCAAATTAGTCCTCTAGATGGTTAAAATTTACAGTATTTGGGAAATAACTGCAAGAGAGGAGAGAGGAGTATTTGGTAGAGGAGAGAGGAGGCTTCAAAAAGAGCTACAAATAACTAATCAGTACACAACTCAGTTTATTAGGTAGTAGCGCTTCAAGGAGGTACAAACACTGATTGCTGACAAACAACAAATTTTAATGCAGATTGGGAGAGGTAGCTTTTTTTAGACCCTATAATCATCCTGATTGCACAGGTTTTAATATCAATACAAAATGAATCTTCCGCCTTTAAAATATGATAAACGTTATTTTGCTATACCAGAAGAGGAGTATCATAGTTTGATGGAAAAGATCAGTGGGGCTAAATCAACCGACCAAGACAAGTTTGCGTCATCATTGTATGACAACCCGACAAAAGACAAAATGGTGAGAGATATCGAGAAAATCCAAAATATTTTGGTTGAAACGAATGAAATAGTAATGGGAATCAAAAACGAGTTGCTTGAGCGCAAAAAGACAAATGAAAATGTTCAAAGCACAAAAACCTATCGGAGTGATGTTGGAAAGATTAGGGGAGAGTACAAGCAACCAAAGAGCTGGAGCTCTGCTAAAACACCAAAGCTCTCACCATCATCGTTTGATAGAAACACAATTGACGATGATAGCAATAGAGATTCGGAGAGAATGATGCAACAATTAGAAGAGTTTAAAAAGAAAGTATCCGACATGACAGCTAGTAAAGACAATCAAGCGTTAGGTGTAAAAATATTGTATCAATTGAGAGATTCTGGAAAATACGATCTGGATACTGACAGGATAAAACTCAAGGGAAGATGGCTTAGCGCTAAGCTATCAAAGAATTTGTTGCATGATGTACTAACTGATAAAGACTCAATAAGATCAACAAAAGATAACTACAGTAGATTTAAAAGTCTGCTCACCACTCAAGGAATCACAACTGTCAGGAGATCCTCATGAAAAACTTATTTTAGCTACCTAGTTGTTAATTCAAACATCTTAGCAACAACTTATTAGCTCAAACATGACTTTGTTATACTATTTTTTTTGGTTAATGTCATTGTTGAAAAGTCTATGTTTATTGCTAATGCTTGCTAATACATTACTGCTTAATCCTTTATCCAACACCTACAATAATTCTTAGTAATAGTAGTGTAATGAGACTGAGTAATAATCTACACACACCTTGTTCACTCTGTATGCTGTAGTACATGTTATTCCTTTAGTTATCTGCAATTACTTCAACTGGATCTGATCCAGATGTTTTATAGTCTTTACTGCTGCTGCGTTTTGTCTCAAACAAGAGTCCAAAGTAGGCATCATGTCTACAAAATACAAAAATTGCCATCTTAACTATCCAATCTAAAAAGACAAAAAATAAGAAATATTTTAAAAAATGTGAGCTATTTATTATTATTTAATCATAATACAAAAACTATTATTATTTCTGGTAAAAAACTACATTAGTTAAGTTTTAGAATCATATAAATGAAATTTGTGTCAATTTAGCATCTACTGCATTATATATTTACAATATTACTTTGTAAATATTAGTGAAAGAAATTATGAAATACCTGCGAGTAATTAAGTAATTCAGTAAGGAAATTGATTGGAATCGTAGTAATATTTTTCAAATACAACATTGCTTTGCAACGACTATTAATGAAAGCGATTATGAAATGTTGATGAGTAACTAAGTAATCTAGTAAGGAAAACTGATCGAAATCACGGTAATAATTGTTAATAGATACTTGCGACAGGTTTTATCAACGAAAAAGTCAAGCGATTTTCAAATGTTTACGAGTAACTAAGCGATTCAGTAGAAAAAACTAACAGAAATCACGCGATATCCGTTTTTGAAATATTTACGATAAACCAAATTGGGACATTGCTGTTATCAACCAAAAGATCAAGCGAGTATCAAATGTTTACGAGTAACTAAGTGATTCAGTTGGCAAAAACCGATTGAGATCATGTGACATCCGTTACAAATATTTACGTCAAGTTAGCAACGGAAAAAACAAAATATTTCTTAGAATATTCGCTATAGCAAGTTACGATAATTTTGTACTCGCTCTAAAGGTAAAGGTTTTCAGTCCATTTTTGGTCAGACCAAAATTTATGTGAGACGTTTTAGGCATTATTTCAGTCAACGTAATGTTACCAGTTCATTTTTCACAAGTTTTTATTATTTATTTTAAAAATAAATAATTAGAGCTTTCTACTGGTGTTAAATTATTATTGATTGTTTTTTACCTTATCACCACTTAGAGCCAGATGATTTAATTAACTAAAGACAAATAATTATTTTAGCGTTTCTTACCTTGATGCTCTCCTAGTAGCTGTAGTAGATGATGCTTCTCCGCTTGCTGTTGAAGAACTGGATGCTTTCTATGTGAAAACAGTGGCTCTTAAATAGCTAAAGTTGCACTGATTAAACCCTATGAATCAGCATTTTTTCCAATGCTTTCGCGGGAATAAAAACTGTTTATTCCCGCGAAAGCAACGGTTTCCATTCGCGTGAAAATAAATTATTTATTCCCGCGAAAGCAACGGTTTCTATTCGTGTGAAAATAAATTATTTATTCCCGCGAAAGCAACGGTTTGTATTCGCCTGAAAATAAAATGTTTATTCCCGCGAAAGCAACGGTTTCCATTCGTGTGAAAATAAATTATTTATTCCCGCGAAAGCAACGGTTTGTATTCGCCTGAAAATAAATTATTTATTCCCGCGAAAGCAACGGTTTGTATTCGCCTGAAAATAAAATGTTTATTCCCGCGAAAGCAACGGTTTCCATTCGCGTGAAAATGAAGTATTGATTCCCGCGAAAGCTTTGGTTTGTATTCGCGGGAAAATAAAATTTCTATTCCCGCGAAAGCAACGGTTTCTATCCGTGTGAAAATAAATTATTTATTCCCGCGAAAGCAACGGTTTCCATTCGCGTGAAAATGAAGTATTGATTCCCGCGAAAGCTTTGGTTTGTATTCGCGGGAAAATAAAATTTCTATTCCCGCGAAAGCAACGGTTTCTATTCGTGTGAAAATAAATTATTTATTCCCGCGAAAGCAACGGTTTGTATTCGCCTGAAAATAAAATGTTTATTCCCGCGAAAGCAACGGTTTCCATTCGTGTGAAAATAAATTATTTATTCCCGCGAAAGCAACGGTTTGTATTCGCCTGAAAATAAATTATTTATTCCCGCGAAAGCAACGGTTTGTATTCGCCTGAAAATAAAATGTTTATTCCCGCGAAAGCAACGGTTTCCATTCGCGTGAAAATGAAGTATTGATTCCCGCGAAAGCTTTGGTTTGTATTCGCGGGAAAATAAAATTTCTATTCCCGCGAAAGCAACGGTTTCTATCCGTGTGAAAATAAATTATTTATTCCCGCGAAAACATTGGTTTGTATTCGCGTGAAAATAAAATATTTATTCCCGCGAAAGCAACGGTTTCCATTCGCGTGAAAATAAAGTATTGATTCCCGCGAAAGCAACGGTTTCCATTCGCGTGAAAATAAAGTATTGATTCCCGCGAAAGCTTTGGTTTGTATTCGCGGGAAAATAAAATTTCTATTCCCGCGAAAGCAAGGGTTTCCATCCGTGTGAAAATAAATTATTTATTCCCGCGAAAACATTGGTTTGTATTCGCCTGAAAATAAATTATTTATTCCCGTGAAAGCAACGGTTTGTATTTGCCTGAAAATAAAATGTTTATTCCCGCGAAAGCAACGGTTTGTTTTCGTCTGAACATAAAATGTTTATTCCCGCGAAAGCAACGGTTTGTATTCACCTGAAAATAAATTATTTATTCCCGCGAAAGCAACGGTTTGTATTCGCCTGAAAATAAAATGTTTATTCCCGCGAAAGCAACGGTTTCCATTCGTGTGAAAATAAATTATTTATTCCCGCGAAAGCAACGGTTTCTATCCGTGTGAAAATAAATTATTTATTCCCGCGAAAACATTGGTTTGTATTCGCGTGAAAATAAAATATTTATTCCCGCGAAAGCAACGGTTTCCATTCGCGTGAAAATAAAGTATTGATTCCCGCGAAAGCAACGGTTTCCATTCGCGTGAAAATAAAGTATTGATTCCCGCGAAAGCTTTGGTTTGTATTCGCGGGAAAATAAAATTTCTATTCCCGCGAAAGCAAGGGTTTCCATCCGTGTGAAAATAAATTATTTATTCCCGCGAAAACATTGGTTTGTATTCGCCTGAAAATAAATTATTTATTCCCGCGAAAGCAACGGTTTGTATTTGCCTGAAAATAAAATGTTTATTCCCGCGAAAGCAACGGTTTGTTTTCGTCTGAACATAAAATGTTTATTCCCGCGAAAGCAACGGTTTGTATTCGCCTGAAAATAAATTATTTATTCCCGCGAAAGCAACGGTTTGTATTCGTGTGAAAATAAATTATTTATTCCCGCGAAAGCAACGGTTTGTATTCGCCTGAAAATAAATTATTTATTCCCGCGAAAGCAACGGTTTGTATTTGCCTGAAAATAAAATGTTTATTCCCGCGAAAGCAACGGTTTGTATTCGTCTGAACATAAAATGTTTATTCCCGCGAAAGCAACGGTTTGTATTCGCCTGAAAATAAATTATTTATTCCCGCGAAAGCAATGGTTTGTATTCGCCTGAAAATAAAATGTTTATTCCCGCGAAAGCAACGGTTTCGATTCGCGTGAAAATAAAGTATTTATTCCCGCGAAAACACTGTTTTTTATTCACGCGAAAAACAGTTTATATTCCCGCGAAAGCATTGGAAAAAATGCTGATTCATAGGGTTTTATCAGTGCAACCTTAGCTATTTAAGAGCCACTGTTTTCACACAGAAAGCATCCAGTTCTTCAACAGCAAGCGGAGAAGCATCATCTACTACAGCTACTAGGAGACCATCAAGGTAAGAGATGCTAAAATAATTATTTGTCTTTAGTTAATTAAATCATCTGGCTCTAAGCGGTGATAAGGTAAAAACTAATCAATATCAATAATTATTTAACACTAGTAGAAAGCTCTAATTATTTATTTTTAAATTTTATGCTAGTTTGAGACAAAACGCTGTATATAAAGACAATGAAAATAAATGAATCAATTGTAACAATCAACTTTTTGTATTTTGTAGACACAATGTGTACTTTGGACTCTTGTTTGAGACGAAATGCATCAGTAGCAAAGACTATAAAACATCTGGTTAAGATCTACCAACAGCACACTTCTCCAACACAGCAAGAATTTCTTTCAAGATCTACCACCTACTTAGATGATACCAAACCAATGAAGACTCAAACTACATGAGTTTTGAAAACCAATGAAGACTCAAACTACATGAATTTTGAAGACAGCATACTTCTCCAACACAGCAAGAATTCCTTTCAAGATCTACCACCTACTTAGATGATACCAAACCAATGAAGACTCAAACTACATGAGTTTTGAAAACCAATGATGACTCAAACTACATGAATTTTGAAGACAGCATACTTCTCCAACACAGCAAGAATTCCTTTCAAGATCTACCACCTATTTAGATGATACCAAACCAATGAAGACTCAAACTACATGAGTTTTGAAAACCAATGAAGACTCAAACTACATGAATTTTGAAGACAGCATACTTCTCCAACACAACAAGAATTCCTTTCAAGATCTACCACCTACTTAGATGATACCAAACCAATGAAGACTCAAACTACATGAGTTTTGAAAACCAATGATGACTCAAACTACATGAATTTTGAAGACAGCATACTTCTCCAACACAGCAAGAATTCCTTTCAAGATCTACCACCTATTTAGATGATACCAAACCAATGAAGACTCAAACTACATGAGTTTTGAAAACCAATGAAGACTCAAACTACATGAATTTTGAAGACAGCATACTTCTCCAACACAACAAGAATTCCTTTCAAGATCTACCACCTACTTAGATGATGCCAAACCAATGAAGACTCAAACTACATCAATTTTGCAGACAGCACACTTCTCCAACACAGCAAGAATTCCTTTCAAGATCTACCACCTACTTAGATCATATCAAACCAATGAAGACTCAAACTACATGAATTTTGAAGACAGCATACTTCTCCAACACAGCAAGAATTCCTTTCAAGATCTACCACCTACTTAGATGATACCAAACCAATGAAGACTCAAACTACATGAGTTTTGAAAACCAATGAAGACTCAAACTACATGAATTTTGAAGACAGCATACTTCTCCAACACAGCAAGAATTCCTTTCAAGATCTACCACCTACTTAGATGATACCAAACCAATGAAGACTCAAACTACATGAGTTTTGAAGACAGCATACTTCTCCAACACAGCAAAAATTCCTTTCAAGATCTACCACCTACTTAGATGATGCCAAACCAATGAAGACTCAAACTACATCAATTTTGAAGACAGCACACTTCTCCAACACAGCAAGAATTCCTTTCAAGATCTACCACCTACTTAGATGATGCCAAACCAATGAAGACTCAAACTACATCAATTTTGAAGACAGCATACTTCTCCAACACAGCAAGAATTCCTTTCAAGATCTACCACCTACTTAGATCATATCAAACCAATGAAGACTCAAACTACATGAATTTTGAAGACAGCATACTTCTCCAACACAGCAAGAATTCCTTTTAAGATCTACCACCTACTTAGATGATGCCAAACCAATGAATACTCAAACTACATCAATTTTGAAGACAGCACACTTCTCCAACACAGCAAGAATTCCTTTCAAGATCTACCACCTACTTAGATCATATCAAACCAATGAAGACTCAAACTACATGGATTTTGAAGACAGCATACTTCTCCAACACAGCAAGAATTCCTTTCAAGATCTACCACCTACTTAGATGATACCAAACCAATGAAGACTCAAACTACATGAGTTTTGAAAACCAATGAAAACTCAAACTACATGAATTTTGAAGACAGCATACTTCTCCAACACAGCAAGAATTCCTTTCAAGATCTACCACCTACTTAGATGATACCAAACCAATGAAGACTCAAACTACATGAGTTTTGAAGACAGCATACTTCTCCAACACATCAAGAATTCCTTTCAAGATCTACCACCTACTTAGATGATGCCAAACCAATGAAGACTCAAACTACATCAATTTTGAAGACAGCACACTTCTCCAACACAGCAAGAATTCCTTTCAAGATCTACCACCTACTTAGATCATATCAAACCAATGAAGACTCAAACTACATGAATTTTGAAGACAGCATACTTCTCCAACACAGCAAAAATTCCTTTCACAAGAATTCCTTTCAAGATCTACCACCTACTTAGATCATATCAAACCAATGAAGACTCAAACTACATGAATTTTGAAGACAGCATACTTCTCCAACACAGCAAGAATTCCTTTCAAGATCTACCACCTACTTAGATGATACCAAACCAATGAAGACTCAAACTACATGAGTTTTGAAGACAGCATACTTCTCCAACACAGCAAAAATTCCTTTCAAGATCTACCACCTACTTAGATGATGGCAAACCAATGAAGACTCAAATAACATGGATTTTGAAGATAAGATGATAGCAAACCAATGAAGACTCAATGTTACACAACATTACTTTCTCTCCTGCTTAGATGATACCAAACCAATGAAGACTCAAACTACATGGATTCTACTTCGATGATGCTGAAAAAGAAAACTGTCCAGAACAAGAGCTCAAGAAGCTAATCTATAACTCAAGGCTATCATATCACTATAGGTGAGTTTTACTAATTTTTACCATAAATTAAACAAAATGCTGAATATATACATTTTACAAGTGAAAAAAGGACTTTTTTGGTGAAATTAGTGTATTTTTTACAACAAAATGCTGAATATATACATTTTTCAGGGAAAAAAAGGTCTTTTTTGGTGTAAATAGTGTATTTTTTTACAACAAAAATGCTGAACATATACATTTTCTAGGTGAAAAAAGGACTTTTTTGATGTAATTAGTGTATTTTTTACAACAAAATGCTGAATATATACATTTTCATGGTAATTGTTTTAGATAGATGAAAGAGAATCAAAAACACTTGGTGAAAATAATGCTCAAGAAAGAACAAGTTGAACAATGTAACTTGGTGAGTTATTTCCCTTTTCTAATAATGTAAACTATCCAATGTAACTAGAACTATAATTCAAATTCATGTAATTATTTTACATTTTCGCTTAATCATTCTATACTAATGCATAACTTTTTTATTTTAGTTCATTACGAAATTAAAAGCACATAGAAGAGAAGTCTTCCTTCCTAAGATATAACATCACTACATCAAAGACATCATTGTAAAGGAACAAACTATGCATTAACTGTTACTACTTTGTATTTATTACAAGTTGTAGTGCTTTGTATTACTTAGTGTTTACTGACTCTAGCTATATTATATGGGGAGATTTTCCTTACTTATTATGTAATAAATGTATATAATCATATAATGATTCATTTTTAATCAATGTATTAATTCAATTTAGATATATCTCCTCTCTTCTCTCTCTCTATGTAGATATAAATATACCCATAAATATGCACATAATTGACCATATATACATTAATTGCTAGAAAACTAAAAGATTTCTCTCTCCTCTCTCTCTTTCTCTCTCAAGATACCATATGTATGTATGTATGTATGTATGTATGTATGAATGCATTGATTGTCATTACAAGTTGTATTGCTTTGTATAACTTAGTATTTACTGACTCTAGCTATATTATATAGGAAGATTTTCCCTACTTATTATGTAATCAGGTATATAATCATATAATGTTTCATTTTTGATCAAAATATTTATTCAATGTAGATATATCTCCTCTCTCTATGTAGATATAAATATACCCATAAATACGTACATAATTAACCATATATACATGAATGTATAGAAAACTAAAAAATCTCTCTCTCCTCTCTCTCTCCCTCTCTCCTCCCTCTCTCTCTTCTATCTCTTTCTTTCTCTCAAGTATGTATATAGTTATGTAAAAAAATTATCAAAACTTGAATGCCATACATTCAAAATCTATATGTCATATAAGTTCAAATCAAGTAAAAAAATAATCAAAACTCAAATGCCACTTAAATGCCACTCAAATGCCATTCAAATGCCCCTCAAATAAAATACAATATAAACTCGGCGAATTCATTCAACGCCATAACCCATTGCCCCACTCCAAGATCAGATCCACAAAAAAACACTTGGTAGGGAGATCTGCTCATATATTACTACTTATAAGTATATATACATACAAAGAAAAAACACAACAGACGGCAACAAAATTATTGTGCTACTACCTACATTATTGTACTACTTGTTGTTACTACTGATACTACTACTACTATAACAATACTGATTTTTATTATTATTATGCCAAATTTTTTTTAGGATTAATTTGCATAATTTATATAAATTAACTTATAAATAATCGAGAAGTAGTAGTACTACTAACTAATAATAGTAGTAGTAGTTCAGTGTTCTAATAAAAATTACAAGTTATTTTTCCTCTACTACTGTTGCTGCAACTGCAAGAGGTTCTTGTTGTTTATCACCAGGTTGTTGTTGTTGTTTTAGTTTTAATTCTTCATTTTTCTGCTATTGAAATTTTATTGATTGTATTTGATATGCAATATTATTATAATAGATAATTACGATCAAATAATTGTTATCTTACTATTGTAAATTATAATAATCGAAAGCAATAAACAAGAACATCATAAATGGAATTTATAGGAGACAGACAAGTAGTCATTGTGGTGGTGGTTACCACTTTCTTAGGTTGGAATTTGAATGTCTGTAAAGTGCATAATGATCCTGTACTACTTTTAGTATGCATAACACGATGAACTGTTCGTCTACATGTAACAACTGTCGTGTCATTGCAATTTTTAGATGCACTAATTAACTACGCTTGTTATTTTTGATTGACTTTACTGAGTTGTCCTTATGTATTATTATGGCACTCTTGTGCTAAGTTGCGAAGAAACATTAATCACAAGGTAATTCTGTTATAATATTTGATGTTTTGTTTTATAAAATGTCGTTGTTGGAAGTTGTTACACACTCATGGCATACAATATACTTCATAGAAATGCAAAATTATACAGTGTAACATATTGCCTGACTGCAAATAACTATTATGGTTGTTTAACTTTTGTATGCATAAAAATGGCTTGCCCAAAAAATACAAATATCTAGCCCGGCATTGTGTCTGGTCACATTCTTTCACACGCGTCGGGATATTTCCATTTTTTAGAGGAGTCAGACTAACAACTCCAGTGTTGCCATGGAGAAGCACGTGTTTGTTGAAGGCCTGAAGGAGATAAAGAGCAAGCTAATCATCAAGCATGTGGTAACGGACAGGCACCCTGGCATCAATGCCTACATGCGGACTGCGCAGGAAGAGCCGAGAGTGGCACACTAGTTTGATTGCTGGCATGTGGTGAAAGGTATCTATACAAGTATTACTGCGTGTTATATGTACTAGCTCTTATCTATACAAGTATTACTGCATGCTATATGTATTAGTTCTTATCTATACAAGTATTACTGCATGCTATATGTACTAGCTCTTATCTATATAAGTATTACTGCATGCTATATGTATCATTAGTCAGTCAGTGCAATGGGAAAACAATTCAGGTGAAAAAGTGTGCCAATGGAGAATAGATGATGGTGATACTTTCTGGATAGCTGCTAACGTATACATTTGCTAGCTACTACTTGCTATTTTGTAGACTATGTCCGGAAGCTTCAGGCTGTAGTGCTGCGTATGATGAAAGACGAGGAACTTGATTCCACTCTGCATCTGCCAACAGCACCTATCACCATGACAGATGCTCTAGATGTTGTAAAAGACAAGGAGGCTGCTATTGCTCTGCACGAAACCGGATTCTCGTTTGTGTAGAGACGGTAAAAGGGTGGCTTGGGAGTGATTGTGCGTCAGGGTGAATAAGGGCTAAGTACTCTCGCCATCACTTCCTTGTGCACCGCCAGGTAGGGTGTGCGTGGCGTTAGTAGGCTGGTGCCCGCCCCCGAACTGGAAGGTGAGCTATAGTCACTTTAACCTTCACGAGGTGCTCTCTGTGAGTAGTCTATCACAATTGCTGGTCAATACTTTGTGATAGATGAATCTAATAGGTGGCTGACATGCTTGTAGATATGTTGTAACATTTCCTACTGCTTAGCATATAACCCAGTGTTGTAGATGAGGCTCATATTTTTTACCCATGCCATTATTAAATTGTTGTGCGATAGTTGCTTGGATGGTGTCTTATCCTGTCTAACAGCTATTTGCATTAAAACACCATATGGCATATGTTTCACTTGTAGCTTCCATATTCAATTTATATAATATAAGGTTAGTCTAATGATTGATGAGATAAATTTCTGTGCATGTCATTTTTTTAATTCTGTGATAATATTGTATGAATGCTATTACATGGTGCCTTGTTGTATATATGTTTATAAAACAATAAAAAAATTTATCTATTGTTCGTTGTAACTTTGTCGCTGGTATGTTTTTTATTATCGTGTCAATAACATGAAAGATTAATTAGGATTAAATTATCGCAGTGTTAAAATTAATCGCAATTGAAAATCTAGCCTCTGCTATTGCTTTGGTAAATGGGCTACAGCCTACATCAGTCAACCGAGTTTTTGAACATAAATTTATAGTTATGTCATTCAGTAATCTTTTCATTTGGATGAACTATGTATATTTATAATGCCAAACTAATTTTGATTAATTAATCTTGAAGATCGATAAAAATATATTTCCCAACAGCACATTGGCCTTTACAATATTAACGATAAACTTACGGTTTTATCAGCCAATGTCTGCATGCAGGCAGGTGAATGACTGGAATATTCACCGAATAATACATAGGCTGAAATCCTTCACACAAGCCAATCTGAATGAAGTTTATTTTGTATAGTAGTTGTAACAGCAGTAATTGTGTTCATGAACAACTCTATGAATTGGTGACTCTGAAAAGAGCCGTTAGATAAGGAAGCAAGTGTACTAGGTTAGGACAAGTGGTAGGTGACAATCACTCTAAACCTCCTGGATCATAGTAGTTGTCAGCATAGTGGATCTCTGCAATCTCAGCTTCTGTATACTACTGTGGTTCTAACCCATAACCTTCGGAAGATGCATCACTGTCATGAAATTCAGGTCTTTGTTCAGCATCAGGAGCACTACTGCAAGGAATGCTATATCGGGCTCCCGAATGTTGAGGAGGTTGATGTGATTATAATAAATAATAATTTATTATTATTTATTCTGTTGTTGATGGATGCTCAATATTGATTCTTCTTCAATCATCTACATTACATACATTTCCAAATCAACTGAATCTAATTACCTTTAGTTAATTGTAATTATATAGTTAATCACATCAACCTCAACATTCGGGAGCCCGATATAGCTTTTCCTTCTCTCTTTTTTTTCTTTTGCAACCTGCGTCGGCCATGTTGTTATTTGTATAGTTACCCGTGAAATGAACAAAAAGATTTTTATTAAAAAACAGTAATAAATTTGGTTAAAAGCTAAATTTATGAAATAATCCATGAAATTTATTTCGCTGAGTTAT
This sequence comes from Cryptosula pallasiana, assembly GCA_945261195.1. Lineage (NCBI taxonomy): Eukaryota > Metazoa > Bryozoa > Gymnolaemata > Cheilostomatida > Cryptosulidae > Cryptosula > Cryptosula pallasiana. The sequence continues at coordinate 6,949,633 of OX183133.1, forward strand.
ATTGCATTCTTTATTATTGCATATATTGTATTTTCGCATATTAAAGTTTATTATTATAGATTACACCAGCGATTCCATTTTTCACTGTCGGAGATAACTCTACAAACATATGTCGTCTATTTTCGGCGTGGCACGACCCCTTTAAGACCTTATCAAAATTATTACAATATACTTGGATTTTGAAAACTGAGGATGAGATAGACCAGACAGTCCAGTGGAACAAATAGAGACTCCTAGAGACACTCATTACTGGCTAGAAAAACTTTAAGTCCATGCTTCAATTCTGGACACTCTAGAATACTCACATTTATCTCTTTGACTAATATTACAATGTGTTAACATTAAAGTATCTATAACACTTCTGACTTTTTGTGTATTGTATTTACCCGAGGATGACTGGAGTGTTGGCAAACTAAGCCAAGTGCTTTCTGTGACTCTGCCAAGAAAAGACTGAACTTTGCATTCAGCATGTATAGTTTTATTTCGTTTTATTGGTGTTTGTGTGATACTCAATTTTATTCACTTGATAGAGTATCGGTTCTAGTTTATTCTAGATAGAACATGTGTATTGTGCGAGACTTGCATGCACCCATCCCACCCGAAAACCCCTCTACACCCCTTACCATGTCAACTACAGAAGTTTGAGTAGCCCCAAAGCCTTCCTCTTTCAGTACCTACCCATATTTGCCCACGTCTCTGTTACCGGCTACCCAGACCCTGTATAGACCCAGTATTCCATGTATACAAACATATAGAGCCCACCCCAAATCACCCCGGGTCAGTATCCTGGGTAAGTCCAGAAAAATTTTTAATCAAGATAGCCTGGAACCCAGAGGACTGAATACCCACCTCTAGGAGCTTAAGACCGCTGTTGGAAAGCCTTGAAACCGAGATAAACGAACTTGGATCTCCTTATAAGGAGCAGCTACTTCCCACTACCTCCAATTGGCTTACAAAGAGTGGGAACTGATTTGCCATGTGTAAAGCCTGGGTCAATGATGTGATTGGACCCCTGAGTTATTGTACATATGTATTTTCTTTTTTCATTGCTGTGTTTTATATATCTTTATATGTGATTGGCTCGCCTGTAATAAGAGGGTGAATGTTCCCCTTTTCCTTCTATAAAATGAGCTTTTTTGCTGCCGTACAATCAAAAGTTAGTAGAGTTTTGTGTTAGTATATTTATTATATTGCTAAATAGATTCATATAATAAACTATCATTAATATGAAACTTGGTGCAGTGAGTCTGGGTCGTGGACTCCGAAGAGGCTAATTCAGTCTGTTTGGGGTGGATGCCGTTGTGTCGGTAGTAGAAGGAGGAAAACCACTACAGCATAATGCAATTCAGAAGCACCGAGTCATTCAATTGTTAAAGTGGTAGCCATTTTGTAGAAGTTAAGTTCTCACTTTTGCAACTAAAGTGCGAACCCATCATGAGGTCACCTTAGGGAACGGTTGACTGTTGCCGTCAG